>PVIY010023915.1:0-38746 GCA_004026745.1 Myrmecophaga tridactyla | reverse complement strand
GAATATTACCCCGTGTAATTTAGGAAACATGGTAGACTAGTGTCTGATACCTGTTGGAGAATCTAGAACTAAGTGATGAACTGGCTATCATCTGAAGGATAAAATGAGGGAGGGGCTTCTGCATAAGGAATTGACTTACACAGGTAGGTCTCCTCCAAGAACAATTTTGCTCCTAAGAAGACTTTCTGCAATGTCTGAACATATTTTTGTTCCTACAACTGTGTATAATTGGTGTGTTAGTTAGATTCAGTTGTCAACTTGGCCAGGTGAGCATACCTAGTCTTGTTGCTGCGGACATAAGCCAATGGTACGTGAACCTCATCTGTTGCTAATTACATCTGCAGTCAGCTAGGAGGCGTGTCTGCTGCAATGAGTGACGTTTGACTTAATTGGCTGGTGCTTAAATGAGAGAGCACAACTAGCACAGCCTAAGCAGCTCGGCATTCCTCATCTCAGCACTTGCAGTTCAGCCCAGGCCTTTGGAGATGGAGAAAGAAGTCACCCCGGGGAAAGTTGTTGGAACCCAGGGGCCTGGAGAGAAGGCCAGCAGAGGCCATCCTGTGCCTTCCACGTAAGAAAGAACCTCAGTGGAAAGTTAGCTGCCTTTCCTCTGAAGAACTAACAAAATAAATCCCCTTTTATTAAAAGCCAATCCGTCTCTGGTGTGTTGCATTCCGGCAGCTAGCAAACTAGAACAATTGGCATTCAGTCTGTTGGACCCTAAGTTGCTGCTGAACATCTTACTATGCACAAAAACAATGCCCCATAGCAAAGAATTATCAGGCCAAAAGGACAGTGGTGCCAAGGTTAAGAAAACCTGGCATATACTAAAAGTATACTGATGAAAATCTTGTGTGACTATTTCCCATGGCCACCGGCAAGAGAAGTTCATTATGGAGGTTGTCTTAGTTTTCCAGGGCTGTTATGACAAACACCACACAATGGTTTTCTTAAACAGAGAAATGTGTTGTCTTGTAGCTTTGGGGGCTAGCTGTCCAACATCTAGGTATTGGCAGGGCTTTCTTTGACCCAGAGTCTGTAGCCATCTGGTACACCTCCATCTCATGGTGTCACATAATCTTTCCTCCTCTCTTTGTATGTCTGCTCCTTTCTTTTCCAGTGACTCTGTCTTCTGTTTTTTTGTTCAGTTCACTTTCCTTATAAGGACTGTGGCCATATGAATTAAGGCACACGTGATTGAATTTAATCTCATCTAAATAGGACCTTTGATGACCACATTGACAAATGAGTACACACCTTAACTAATAATAAATTTCCAATATGCCTATTTATAAATGGTTTGCAGCCACAGGACTGAGGTTTAGGACTTAGACACATCTTCATGAGGGATAAAATTCAATCCCCAAAAGAAGTCATATTAGTTCTCATCAAACAGAGCCAACCTGGCAAGTTGGGGTGGTTTTTAATAGGCTATAGAAGAGAAGTTGAAAGTTTGTGGGTCTACGCAAGGAATAAACACTAGAAAGAACAGAGATTCATCTAATCATATCAAGGAAAAATCAAGTGAAGAAACCCTAGTGAAGATATAAGTATCATCAAAAAGAAAGTGTCAGCTTTAAGCTACTTTCAGGCCCCTAAAGAAAGGAGTTATCGCCTGACATTAGCAGTCAAGTTTCTACTTTTCCACTCTCTTTATCTATCCTTCTCTCTCACGCAATCATAAAAGGCACATAGTAAGCTAAGAGATTCAATCACCACCCATACTCTGAACTTTCATGATTTCCAACTGCAGGCAAAATTGTTAGTACTGTTGAAGATGTGATTTGTCACAATGTGAACATAAGACTTTTTTATTACATAAAAGATAATACATTAGAGAAGTCGCAATATCTTTAGGGGCAGGGTAAGAACTTTTCCACTGAATAAATTTCAAAGAGAAAGGGTAGGAAAAAACTAGTTGTTTTATGTTTAAACATCATGATTTTTGCTTCTTCAGTTTATAACTTAAATAATGGAACCAATATGCAAACTCGTGTCTTATTCCAAAGCTAGTATATTCTTACCAAATGAAGACAAGCATACATTTGGTGCAAAAAAAACAGACCTTGTTAAAAGTTGTCAAAATTCACCACATAAAAAAAAGTATTCCTGTTTTATTCCATTCAAGATATCAGGACTTTTTTTTTGACATGGGCAGGCTCTGGGAATTGAACCCAGGTCTCCAGCATGCAGGTGAGAAATCTGCCACTGCGTCACCATTGCACTGCCTGAGACACTTGTTCTTTTAGTTTGTTTGTTTAATTAATGGTGCCCTTTACAAAGCAAAAGTTTTATTTAATTTTATAAAGTCCAATTTATCAAAATTTTCTTTATGGCTTGTGTTTTGGTGTCATATCTAAGAAATCTTAGTCTAAAACAAAATCATAAATATTTTCTCCTTTGTTTTCTTCTAAGAATTATAGTTTTATGATTTGCATTTAGATCAGTGATGCACATTGAGTTAATTTACATATAAGGTACGAGATATAAATCAGAGTGGACAACTATGTCTTGTTCATCACATTAGGGGGGAAGCATTAAGCTTTCATGATTAATCATGAGGACAAGTGCAAGTTCTTCAGAGACATCTTTGCCAAATAGAGAAAGTTTGCTTCAATCTCTAGTTTTTTGCAACTTTTTAATTTTGTCTTGAACGATTGTTCAATTTTATCAATACTTTTCTGCATCTAGAGCTACTTGTGTATTTCATTGTAGTTTTTGCTGTTAATTTAGTGAATTACATTGTTTGCTTTTTCAGTCGTTAAAGCAGAATATAATCCTGGAATAAACTCCGTTTCTTCATAGTATAGTGTCACATTTATTTATCACTGGGTTTGTTCACTGAAATGTGTTAAAAGCTTTTTATGTCTGTCTTCAAGAGATTTTTGTTATTGTTGCCTTTGTTTTGACATTAGGATAATCATAGTTTCTTAAAATAAATCGTGGAGTATTCCTTCCTCTCCCATTTTCTGAAAGATTGTGTGCAGTTTTAACAATTTTTCTTCATTAAAAGTTTATATCTTCCTGGGATGTTCTGCATAGGTAAGATTTTCATTATAAATTCAATTTCTTATCATTGAATATAGGGCTATTCAAATTTTCTATTTCTTTTAAACATTTTGGAGATTTGTATCTCTTAAGAAATGTACCCATTTGATCTAGTTGATCTAACTGACAAATAGTTGTTCCTAATATTTGCTTAATAGTCATTTTATTTATTCTTGGAACTGTAGTAATATCTTCTCTTTCACTCCCTATATTAGTAATTTGTGTCTTCTCACCCTCTGTTCTTAATCAGTCTGGATAGTTTCCCTACCTCAGTCATCTTTTTAAAGGCCAGCTTTTGGCTTCATTGATTGTCATTATTGACTGGCTACTTTAAATTTAATTCATTTCCATCCCTATGTTTATTATTTTCATACTTCTATGTACTTCAGACTGTATTTGTTCTCTTTTTTTCTAGATTCTCAAGGTTGAAGTTTATAAGATCGATTTTAGGCTTTTATTTTTATTGTGATTCCATTGTCTTCTGGCTTGTATAGTCTTTGAAAAAGAATCTAGGTCTTTATTATCTTTATTTTTCCCATGAAATTTGTCTTTCATTTCTAGCTGCTTTTTAGTTTTTCTCTTTCCCTCCATATTTCAGTAATTTGATTATTATTATTATACTTAGAGAATACTTAACTTCTTGGATCTGCCATTTTATTGTATGCAACAATTTTGAAAAATATTCAGCCTTAATTTCTTCAAATACTTTTCTGGGAAAATATTTCTCTGTCCACTTTATGGGACTTTGATACCCACCTATTACACAATTTAATATTGTTCTATCTACCACTTACACTTTCTTTGTTTAGCTGGTTGGTTGGATGGTATCTTACGTTCCTAGGTGCTAAAACAAATACCATACAATGGATTGGCCTAGCAAGAGGGATTTATTTGCGCATGGTTTGCAAGGCTAGAAGGCTTGCTTCCACCAAAGTTGGTATCTTCTGGCTGGTTGGCATTTCTCTGGGGTTCGTTGTCTTCTGTATCACGTGTCAAAGCACATGGCAGTATCTACACCTTTCTCTTCTGGGTTCCATTGACTTCCAGCTCCTGGATGCTCCCCATGACTTCTCTTGCTGTTTCAAGTTTCTTTTGCTTAGAAGGACTTTAGACATATTTGATTGAGGCCCACCTTCATTCAGTCTGAGCACACCTAAACTAATAAAATCTTCAAAGATCCTATTTTCACATAGGTTGGCACCTACAGGACTAGGGGCTGGAACCTGAAGCACACCTTTTGTGAGGGACACGATTCAGTCCCCAACAAATGTTACTAGTATATATATTTTTTCTTTCTTTGCTTCTGTTTAAATAAATACTGAATACTTTTGCTGTGCCTTCAAGTATAATATTCTTTTCTTTCTGCAATGTCTAATCTGCTATTAATTTCATCTAGTGAATATTTTATTTCAGATATTTTGCTTTCATATTTTCATTGGGCTCTTTTTCTATCTTCCATTCCTCTCCTCATTATTTTCATGTTTTCCTTTAAGTACTGAACATAGTTATAATAGCCAGACTTTTAAAAATCCATATCTGGTAGTTTCATCATCTGTATCATTTCTAAGTCTCTTTCCATTATTTTATTTTTTTTTCCTGCTTATTTGAGTGTCTATTCAAATAACTTTCCTGCTTATTTGAGTATCTACTAATTTTTTAATTGTATGTTGGACATTTTGTTGTTATGTGTTGAATATTTAGATTTTCCCCCTTTAAATAGTTTTGGACTTTTTTCTTATACTAAGCTACATCACTTTCAGGAAATTTTATTTCTTTGGTCTCTATTTGTAAGCTTTAAAATGGAATATGCAGAAGAATCTTTACTCCAGTTTCCACTGAACCCTACTACTAAGGCATGAGCCCTGTGGATTCTTCACTGAGTCCTCTGCATTCTGACTGGCCAATGACCAAATATCTCACTGACTAGTTTAAGCACTCTGCTCTAGAACTTAAACCTTCTCAACCTGTCTGAATTCTAATCTCTTTTTGCTCATCTCAGAAAGACTACTGGACTCTATTTAGTTTCCACTTCCCTAAGCCCAGCATCTAAAAATTGCTTCCAGATAGAAAGTCATTGTGACCAGTTGATTGTAGGGCTCATCTTCTTTCCTTCCCTTTCTTCAGAGATCACAATCCAGTACCGCCTTGTGTCTGATGTTTGAAAAAGTTGTGTCCTAAATTTTGTTCATTTCTGTAGCAGTATATGGCAAAAAAAGTAAGTCAGGTCATTGTTCTTCAGTATAGCTGGTAACAGAATTCCAGAGGTATCCTTTTTAAAATATAATATATGTAAATATTCCAATTTGTAATAATTTTTTACTTAAAGCACTCCAATAGTTCCTCAAATTAAAATTCAGATTCCTTGTACAGCATGCAATACCTTCCAGGCCCTGATCTCTACTTATAGGTGCAATCTCTCTTCTAACCAGCACCACAAGATCAGTGTTCTGACCTCACTATACTCTCAAAATTCTTCCCGGAATTTATGACAACACAATTATGAAAGCACAATCGGCTTTCATAGCACCCTGTGTTTACCCCAAATGCAACCTTATACAACTTTATTGAAATTGCTTATTTGTATTTCTGCTTCCCTAATAAACTATATTGTATGCTCTTTGAAAATGAAGCAGTCTTGTTCACTGGTCAGAAATTGTTGCACAATTAATATCTTTTAAATGAACGGATGAATGGAAGAAAAGAAGGCAGACAGGCAGGAAGGAAAGAAACACTTGATTGTGAGCTTATTTCAGAATTTTCCTCTGATGCTCGCTGCTGTAAAATGGTAACCATGCAACAGAACAAATGACAACACAGAGGTTTTTTTTTAATTCACTGTATGTGTGTGTTTTGCTTTTGTTTGCTTTTGAAACCTTGTTGTAACCATTTCAGTTTATGACTTCGGCAATTTCCCCTGTTCATAGACCTCCCCTCATTGTTCCTTAAACTGTCATTATTTCAGTTCTTAACAACACTTTCCAGAATTAGTACCTATTAAATGTGGGGTACAGTCACATGAAAATTATTTGCTTCCTAACATATATTTTAATTAAACTAAACTTCACTCATATTATTCAAAGTTAATTAATGAACTGAACACTTTTATAAATTAGTCAACATATTTTTCTTTTCCTGCTTTCTTTGAAAATCACAGACAAATTGCAGTGTATGTGCAAGTATAATTACAAACTGTTTTAAAGAACTGTGGTAGGTAGAATAATGGCTCCCAAAGAGGCCCACACCCTAATCCCTGGAACCTCTGATTCTTTTACCATATATGGTAAAATGGACTTTGCAGGTGAAATTGAGGTTAAGAATCTTGAGATGAAAAGTTAGCTTGGACTATCCAGATGGACCTAAGCTAATCACATGAATTCTTAAAAGTAAAAGAGGAGGGCAGAAGAGTGGCCAGGCCTGGAGAAATGGAATGGAAGAAAAGGCAGAAGAGATTCAAAATGGGAGAAGAATTCGACTCGTCATTGCTGACTTTGAAAATGGAGGAAGGAAGCCATGGGCCATGGAGTGAGGAGGTGCTGGGATCTGAGAATGGCCCTCAGCTGACAGCCAGCAAGGAAGTAAAGACCTCAGCAATACAACTGCAAACAACTTAATTCAGTCAACATCTGAATGAGCAAAAGAAAAAACAGACTTCTAGAGAACATAGCCCTGTTGACCCCTTGATTTCTGCCCAGTGGACTTGGTATTAGTTTTAAATTGCTGCTGTAACAAATTCCCACAAGCTTAATGGGTGAAAACAATGCAAATGTACTATCTTATAGTTCTATAAATCAGAAGTATGCCCCTAGTCTCACCAGATTCATATCAAGGTATGAGAAGAAGAGGTTCCATTCTGGAGAATCAATTTCCTGATGTCACTTGAAAGGCACTATTAGTTTGCAGAGGTCACAGCATCCTTTTCATCTACCTTTGATGCCATCAACATGGGTTCAGTCCTTATCAGCTTATATGTTTCTGACCCAGACTTTTACCTTCCACTTCCTCCCTCTTAATAGCTTATGTGATTGGATTGGACCCTCCCAATAGAATCTCATCATGTCGTGAACTTCAACCTTAGTCACATTTGCAAAATCCTTTTTGTTATATAAAGTAATAGAGCTGCAGGTTTCAAGAATTAGGATACAGGGTGGCTGCCATGGCTCAGCAGGCAGAGCTCCGACCTGCCATGCTGGAGGTCTGGAGTTCGATCCCTGGTGCCTCCTGCCCATATGCAAATTAAAAAAAAAAAAAAAAGAGGATACACATGTCTTTGGAGAACCAGTATTCTGTCTACTATAGACATGTATTGGATTTTTTACTTATAAACTGTAATAAATTTGTATTGTTTTAATCTGTCAAATTTATGGCAATTTGTTATGACAGCAATACATAAACTAATACCATCTTTCAGAAATTAAATTAACATTTTTGTGCTGCCCATAGTTTCAAGAGCAAGTGTAACACATACGTGACTTAAGTTAGCTCTCATAGTGAGCTAAACATTTTTAATATAACCATTTAGTTTTCCCCATTTACAAAAAAAGGAAATTAATGCAGCATTTCAAATACATACAAGTCGGGTACATAAGTTGTACAGTTAGCTCTTGATTTCATATCTGTCTCTGGGTTAGTCAGCAAGATATTTAACTATTTTAAACATTAGAGTCTCAGTCTATATAATGGAAAATAGCTCAGACGTTTATAAAATATTAATTGAGAAATTCATCAAAAGCATCTAGCATGGTTCCTTAAGTGTAATACAGACTCAGTAAAAGGTTAATCTTATTTCTATTTATGGTAATATGTTTAATATTCACTTGAATAAGAAAAACGTCCTATTATATTGTCATTCTTCATCCATATAGTCAACCAATATGTCTAGCGCCTGTTCCTAATACTTCTAACAGGGAATAAGATGTAACCTTTTACACCACAGAACTTAAACAAAGAATTATAAACATTTTAAAAGTCATTAGTAAATAAGTAGTAGGAGGCATGTATATGCCACACAAGATTTGCAGGTTTTTGTTTATTTTATTTTGGTTCAGTTTGGTTTTGGAAGTATGAAGTATGGAGCTACTAGGCTGAATAGTGACTAAATCAGCAAAGATTTCTCTCAGGGTATTTTTTAGGCAGAAACTTTAAAGATAGGTAGAAGTTAGCTAGGTGAATAGAAAAGTATAGTGTTCCAGGAAAAAAATAAAACTGTATATGGATAAATCAGGTCAAATGGACTCTATCTCAGTCCTGCAATTCCCATCAGAAACCCAAAGCTGAAACCTATCTTTGAATTTTATTTTTGGACAAGTGACTATACAAGGCTGAGTGTGTGTGTGTCTGTGTGTATATATATTTTTTTAAGAAAGGAAAGAAATGAATCAAGTAGTCTAAATTGTCCTTGTGCATTCAGGCAAAGAGAGTGACTCCAAGATGAGATCACTGTTTACACACAGATTTACAAGGAAGATGTTAAGTTACTGATGTCCTACAGTGATGTGAGAACTTAACTGGTCATTGATGTTAACACCCCTTGAACTGCTCGCTTAACCTCAGTTCTGGTCCCTACTGAATATCATGTTAAGACTGAAGCAGCAATCCTTGAATGTAGTCATCAGTCACCATGGAAACAATCTTTCTCTAAGCCAGTCTCCCTGGTATGCCTTAGCCTGTGCATTGTAATAGTAATTTGAACTCTTATGAAATGTTGCACCCAGTTCTAAGCACTTTACTTACATTAGTATACTTAACCATCATAGCAACCTTATGAGGCAGGGCTTGCTATTATCCTCACACAGTACAGATGAGTAAACTAATTAAGTGATTTGTATAAGCCCACATAACTAGTAAGTGCAGAGCTGAATTTGAACCCAGATAGACTGGTTTGAGAACCTATACCTGTAACCACTTGATAGGGATAGTACATAGAAGAGATACTTGCAGGATATCAAATATAGTGATGGATAAATAGCTGAAGGGAAATAATTGTAATCACAAAATAAATGACGCATTCCAAGACATTTTTTAAATTCAGTTGCAAATAATACTATCTAGTAATGAATGGCCAGGAGTCCCTAAATACATAGGGCCTTCCTGTAGAGCTGCCTTGAAAAGTGGGATGACTCTCTCTGAGCAAGAGTTTAGGAAAACAACTGAGATGACTGCAAAGCAGTGTGCAATCATTGTCACACCATCTGATTTGTGCATTCAAAGACCAGTAACTGAGATACAAGGACTCCTAGAACAAGTTTGAGAATTACTTGGGAGGCAAAATTGGCAGGACATGGTGACTGATGGATGTTTAGACTGAGCTAAAAATAGTTGCCAAAGTTGATGTAAAGACTTTTAGCTTGAGCAACTGGGTGATGATCAAAGCATTCAGTAAAACTTGGTACCCAGGATGATATGGCAGGAAAGGTAAGTTCATTTTTGGTCTTGTTGACTTCAAGATGTCTGTGATACAGCAAAGTAAAGATGTCTAGAGAGCTGTTCAACTATTTATTGAATAAAAAATCTATTTATTGAATAAATAAATAAATCTGTTTATTGAATAAATAGATCAATAGCATACTTGTCAATATATAGATTGTGATGGACTGCAGATGAATGGACAAGACACCCTTGGACAGAAAAAATATTTGACAGAAACAATATTTGAAGGATGGGAAGATGCAGAAAGTTCTGGAAAAAAATGAGAAGAAATGGCTAGAGAAGTGAGAGGAAAATCAGTGGATGGTAATGTCACAGAAATGAAAGGAAAAGTTGTTAATATTGCCATATACTTTTCTGAAACATCTGAGTGTTGTGGAGAAATACTGATGCTTGGCTAATGATTTTTATATACAAGAAAAAGGTATGTTCAAACACCTCTCCAGACCGTAAAACCAAATGCCTAGATATCATTTAGTGGCTACAATAGAATTCTTTCTGGCCAGATTTAAAAATCAGTATCAGAGAGATACTATAAAGTCTGGTTACATTATTTTTTTCCAACTTTCTTTTTTGAAGATAGGGATAATTGTGGCATCATGAAAGCTCGTGGCTTTTCTTTAGTTCTCTATTGTTTGAGAAATTTATATCTATGCTTGAAGGAGACTGTGCACAAAGGAAAATCCTTGTTTAGATTATAGGCAGTATTTTTCTTTCTTTCCCCCAAAGTTGCTTTTAATGTTTTTGGTACCTTTATAATTTTTTTTTAAGTTACCGATGATAACTGTAAAATCTCATCATACCTCTGCCACCTCCTATCATTTTAAGATCTTAGCAAGGATGACAACTCTTTTTAAGTTCTTTCTTTTCTTCATGAACCCAAAAGAGGTGATGACGTCCTCAACTGTAAGAGTTTAATTTATATACTCTGTACTCTATGCTAACAGACTTTATTAATTCATTAATTAATGCATTTATTTATTTATTCAATAAATATTTATCAAGTGTCTTTGATGTTAGGGCTGGTAACAGAGATGAATAAAACAGAAACTGTTTTGTAAAACTTGTAACCTGATAGAGGGCCATTTTGCAATGCTTTTATAACCCATCTAGTCATATAATAGGTACTCTAGGAGATGCAGATGTATGGTTAATACGTATCTCTCATAAAGTCTGAAAATCCTTGGCTTTGTTTGTGGTCCAAATATCTGTTCAGCCCTCTATTTCTTGGGATGGGTTGATTTACATTGGCAATATGAGCTGAGGTATTCTACTTTACATTTTTAATGTACAGTGACTGAATCCAGTCATCTTGGGAGGGGAGTGAATGGAAAAGAGGGGACCCAGCCAAGTATTTAAGGACAGGATTAGTTCCGGAAGTAAGGTAAAGAATAACTCCTAGGGAAAACAGAAGACCGCAACAACCAAAGATGATGCCAAGACAATAAGTAAACTCCATGGGTTAAATCCTGGGCAAAGCAACTCCAAGTTCCAAATCTGGAATTCAGTTAGTGTGTAAGAGTCAATAGGTCAGAATTAGTCACTGGTAAAATCAGAAAGAATAGAGCAAGGATGAGTTTCAGATGAAAGCAGAGCTTTTTGTGTAAAAACAAGAGAATGCTTAGAGCACAACTTTGGGAATGCTGATACATGGTGAATGGATGCAGCAGAATGACATAAAATCCCAGAAATCGGGTAGGGAAAAATAAGGTGTTGATCATGCACTTGTATTGGTATGGTAATTCATATTGGCAATATCATCCATTCACTAGCCTATAACTATTGAGTTATGTATTACATAACCATGTACTGGTAATTCTGGTAGTTATAAATAAGAACCTTGTTCCGTGGAACTAGAGAAAGCTCTCTAAACATGACTATGCAGGTTAGGCAGTGATCTCTAAAAACCAAAAATTAATAGATGTGAATGTGCCCTCTGGAGCTGTGAGATGCTGGGGCCCTAGTATATCACCAATATATTGTATAAAATATAATTATAGTTTATATATATAAATAATTTTATATATAATTGTATAAATAATTATATATATAATTGTATATATAATTATATATAATAATATATAATAATTATATATTTGCAATCATTGGTCATGTGGCTTCTTGCACTTGTTCTCATTCATTCAGACTCTGCCATTTAGGAAAAAATAAATGATTGTTTTTCTTTGATTTTTAAAACCTAGTGTTTTTCTCTTTCCATTCTAGTTTTTAAAAATTTTCTATTAGGCATATTAATCTAAAGTGTGTTTTCCTATCCTCCAATATTTTAAAAGATAATGTTTGTATATTTCTTCATTGTTTTTCAACAACCAAAACAGTAACACATACACTCATACCCACCACACTTAATGGTTTATTAAATGATAATAATAGTTGATTATTATGATAATTGCAATTACCTATCTGCTATTAAAGGATGTAATTTTTGGATATTGTTTCTTAAAGTTCTGTCTTGGAATGTTCAAGTAAAAATTTAATATTGAAAATAATTTTGACCTCGGTAAATTTGTTTTTACAATGTTTCAAAATTGTGTACTTTTTACTTATGACAGCCTTCATTTTGTACAGCTGGACTAGGTCATTTAATTCTGATACAATATATTAATGCTCTCCAGACTTTAACCTCCATTTATTATTGCCATTACTTTAAATTCAAGTTATACTTTTAAAATTCTTGTCTATGTGTAAAGATTTTGTCTTCCATATGTTTCAATATATTTTACAGACAGATACAAGCCTAGAATATCTTAATTGAAAAGGCAAAAAAAAAGAAGGAAACAATAGAAAATCAATATTATACTAGTATATTGAAAATGGAGCAGGATACCAGGATAAGCTAAGAAAATAATAATAAAATCAGATTTCAAGAATATGGACTTTGAAGACAATTGCTACTTTTCAAGAATCTGGACTTTGAAGACAATTGCTACTTTTGTAGTTTTACCTCTGAAAAGCAAATAGAAATTTTTAACTCATCAGTTAACTTATTTCTAAAAATAGAAATTTTTAACTTATCAGTCAAAATTTAACTTATCATTCAGAGGAATGTCTTTCCCCACCCCAATTCTCCAACTTGGGATCAGCTGACTACATAGAGTAAAGAAATAATCATTTATATTCTAAACCCTCTAGGTGGTTTTGCGGATCAAAAAATCAGACTTTTTGCTAAATAAAGCGAAGTCTGGAAAGCAGACTTTGCAACAGTTGATGCAGATGCAGACAAAAGAGCCTAACAGGGGAAAAAAATCATTTACGTGAAACATTTAGATTTGAAGAGCCATAACCAAATATCAGGGGTTTTTTTTTCATAAAGAACTAAATCTTCTTACTATTCTTCTGACTTTTCCATCATTACAATAGTTTCTGAAAGAAAACAGGATGAAGACAAAAATAAAGCTGACTTTTAAGATCAGACTGTCTAATGGAAGCTCTGTTTTATCTCCCAGTTCCCTTTTCTGTGCACTGAAATGTGATTTGCCACCTGGGCAGAAAGCAGTGCCACTCTTGAAATTCTGAGGTCCCTTCTTCCCTTGGCATACCTCAGCTAATTAGGATCTTTCTTTCCCAATGATTCTCTGTTTTCAAATAAATAAAAATTCCATTATTTCACAAAGGATTCTTTATTTTGTCTGAATCGTGTTCATTTATAGTTCATCTTTCATCTGTGATTGTCTTTTATATTCTTAATGCACTAATACATATAGCCAAATAGAATGTTTTCCCTGGACTATTCAAAAAATAAAGATAGTGTGTTATTATAGCAATTGAACTCTTAAAAGGTCATGAAGGTTTATTAAAAGATTTACTGAGTGGAATATATATATATATATATATATATATAATGTACATAGCATATCTTCCTTGGCAGTTTTAATAATTTTGGAAACTGAATTATTACGATCGATTGATTTATCTTTATATGCTTATCAAGCTGTCTGGCTTGAAACCTTAAGTGGGCATGCGGTTTCCCCAAAATAAAAGTCACATTTAGTTGGGTTAAGTGTCAAATTTCTAGCTTACACTGTACAAAAGTCAATATGTACCAAGTCATATTAGTGAATTTTATCCACACGGCTAGGAGGTTGTTGAACTCAATTACAGAAATGTGCACAGTTCTATTTGATGTGCGATGAGGTTGGGAGACCACAATCAATTAAAAGAACACATGTATATCCTGTTCTGGAGAAACATTTGTTATAGTATCCCTTGTTCGTCTCATGCTTTTATTCTCTGAGTTTCCTCTGAACACAGGAGAACAAAGGATTTAATAATTCCCCAGTTTTGTTTGAATTTTTGTCAGCAATATCTCTTTTCAAGTCATGAGATTGTTGTTTGACTTGAATGAAGCCTCAGGCAGCTGCAATTAAACATGCTATACTTCTTCTCTTGTAGCAAAACCATTTGAAAATGGACAATATTTGGACATTTATGGAATTACAAGGGACCAGGCTGGGGAATATGAATGCAGTGCGGAAAATGATGTGTCATTCCCAGACGTGAAAAAAGTAAAAGTTGTCGTAAACTGTAAGTCCTATCACTTTTTATCACCATAACCTCAAAGAAAAGAAAACATCTGAGAAATAACATCTGAACTTTGTGTTATTTTTTGAAAAGGAGTCTATTGATACAGGCCTCTTACTGACAGAGAAAGTATGTAATGTTGGATGGGATCTTGCTCGAATTCTTTAATTTTACATTTACTGTCTCTAGTAACCCTTTAACCATTCAATTTGAATATAGAGATTGAAATTTCCCAATATTATTCTAGCTCCCTGTATTCCAAACTGTGGCATCCTTATCTCCAAAGCACTGTAGCCACATGGTGTTTACTCCGTTTTCATGGGTTTCATCTGGAGTGTACTCTCACCAACTTAAGTGTGCCAATCAGGAAATGAAGTATGCTAGTCTATAACAAAAAAAAAAAAAAAAAAAGAGCTTTAACTGTGTTATACCTATTTCTCAGATGATTTTTATTCTATTTAACTTGGAAAATACTGAGAAACTGAAGAGAAATAAAATTCCCGTGAACATCTCATTAGGAATTTTGCATGTGCAGGATGACTGCAGAATGTTCATTGTCATTATGTTATGCCTTCTCTCTAAAAGCCCCCAAACACTGGTATAAGAAAAGTTTTCATTAATATTCTCCTATACGTCTTACAGTTCCAACAGCAATGACTGCAGGAGTCTACACTGTACTTTTCAAAAGTATCTCCTTAGTCTCAAAAATTTTCACGTAATTTAACTTAGTCTAGTGAAATAACTTTGGGACAATAATATTGTACAGAAAATGCTTAGAATCTAGCATCCAATTTTTTCTCCCATCTATACAATATATATATATATCTATATATATTTAGAGCCATTGCCAATAATGTATACTTAGTATTGTATCACAGATCAGAAGAAATTGTTCCAAATATATCCAAAAATAATAAAACTAATCAGTAGTCATTTCATATTAATATGAATATTTTAGCCTTATGGGCCAAAAAATAATTATTAAAGCACTCTTGGCAGCGGAAGTGTGAGCCACAGCAACTCACTGTCAACAACTAACATTTGTCTGTGCCAAAGTCTATGTATTTGGGATTGATCTCTGTGAAATAGACTTAGCAAATATGTGCAATATCAGATAAGGAGGCAGTTTCTGGAGCAGGTTTTCTCATTGACTGTTCTGCAGACAAACCATCTCAGAATCACTTAAGAAACTCATTAAAAATGGAAAATTCCTGGGCCGCTACATCAGCCTCACTGACTCAGAATCCTTGGGGTATAAGGTTTGTAAATACACACTTCCAGTCAGTTCCCAGTTATTTTCAGGACTTCGGTTGCAGAAGGCTGCTACTGATTCCTCTGGGATTCTCTTGAATAAGAGGTAACAGGGAAGTGAAAATTCCTTTTTTGTCACCATCAGTGTTTACCTGAATATGTGTATACTGATTTTATTGTTGGAAGTTTTGGAGGAAGGTGAGAAACAGTTTGACAAAGAAGTAATATTTTTAGTTTTGAGCACAAACAAAAAAAAAAAAGTAGAGTAGCCAGGCAATGCAACCCAGTCCCCCACCCCCAAACCAATAGGTCTCTAAAAATGATGCCCCCCCCCCACCGTGGGGCTAGAGTTTAAGACCCAGCTGATATATTGATTCTTATTGCCCCCATTCTATGTATAACCCACAATTTATCCAACCCTAAGACTTTTATTCATTGCTTAATCTAATTTTCTTTTTCCCTAGATGGGTGGGGGTGGGTCCTTAGATAGAATGATCAACTAAGGAGGTAGAAATGTGGGGAATAACTGAATTGAAAAGAAAACATGTCAACCAATTAGTCATCACTTGAAAGGGACTAGGGGGAAAAACACATATATGAGGAAGAAGGACAAAAGCAGGGTTACAAGGCCTGAGGAATTGTGAAAGGTCTGCCATAGTTTCATGGATGCTGACAGAAGGCTGAGACAAACAGTAGCCAGAGTATTATCATTTTCTTGCTTCGGCTCCCCAATCCTGTTACCATAGCGTGACTTGATGAAGGCTGGGTGACACAAGCAAGGCTTTATGTCATAGCTGAGGGGCACCCCGAGCTTAGGAAACTTGAATGTTTCTAATAGGCTGCAAGCAGACCCTTGCCCCAGTGGAAGAAATTACCTTTTTTTTTATATTGAACTGCAGATAAACATGCCCTTTGCTCCACAGGGAGACTGTCTGCCTTCCAAGACAGTTTACTACACAAACATCCTTAAAAAGGTAGTCAGAAACAAAAGCTGGTAGTGCTTCTGCTTGCAAGATGTGCAGAAGTACAAGAGACCCATTGGAGATCCACAAGATGGAAGCCAGAAAATTTGAAATAAAGCCTAGGGACAGTCCATCTGCGGGAAGTGTATGTGTCAGTGATGTTATAGGGTGTCAGATGCCTTAGAATAGATAGAAAAGAACTTGTTAATGAACTTTAACTTAAGACAGAAAAAAGGAGTAAAAGAAAGGAAAATGTAAAAAGAGGATAAGGGATGTTTTTAAATCATAACGTGTTACCTTTTTTTTATATAAGAACTGATTTCAGGTAGATAAAGTATAGTCACAAGTGGACATATTGCTATAAATATAATATTAACTTCTCTCCCACAAAAAATGGGCGAGAAAGATTTTTTAATTATTTTAAACAATTTTATGTCTTTTGCTTATCCCTTAAGTAAATCTTTGATTGCTCACCTTTTCTTAAATGTTCCATGAAGAATTGTATTTAATACTGACTGACAAATTAAATCTACATCTCGAACCAGCATTATGCAAGACATGGGTTTTGCTCGGACTTCTGGTCAAGACCTAAATTCTGCCTTAGTTTGGAATAGTTTGGCCACATACACCAGAAATATCTAAGATGAATACGTGTGTGTGAGATGTGTGTGTATGCTCCTGATTGTGATGCGGTTTGAAAAGTGTTAGCTTTGTGAATTTTTCCCTTTAAAAGTCAACAATTGAGAGCTTCCTGTGAATTTTACTGGTTGATTTCCCAAAGGAAATTAGCCAAAGCCCACTGAACAAACCTCAGTTCATCAAAGCCCCAAATTGAGCACAGTGTTCTATGTTAACAGCACAGGGCTGTACATCGACATCCCCTGATAATCGGAAGAGTCTCTGAGACTCTAATGCTATGCCAAGTTCGAGACAGCCCTGCCTTTCATAGCTATTAATCAATATTGACTGTGCATATGAAATGCAGTAGCTATGTAAGTTATAATTTGAGGAGAAACTTTGTCCCTATTCCCAAATGGGTTTTAAGAGATGAAATGTAATATATTTTCGTAAGCTCTGGGAGATTTAGTTATGTGGTAAATCAATTCCCTGAAAGTTAGAAGTTAATGTTCTAGTATTCTTCTAATAAGTCTTCTATGTCCACTATGTATATATATAAATCACAAACATACAATAAATAACATCATATTGGGCGAATACTTTGTAGTTTGATATAGATTTATATTCAACTTAATCAAACAAGCATTTGTGCAATGATCATATAATTGATTTCTTGTATATAGATTGGATTTGTTGATTGACTACCTCAAAATCAGTTATTCTCAACATGACTCAAAATTGTTGAGTTATTCACAGAAAATCATTCTATAAATAGAAAGAAATTTGTAGGCTAGTAGGATTCAATGCAAAAAAAGTTATTTCTGGGAAGGGGTAGTGTAGGTGATTTTTCTCCTTATATTGTCTGTGTTTTGTTTTATTCTTCTATAGCAAAACAATACTACTTGTCAAATGTAAAAACGCATTAAAAACAAGAACAAACCAAAAAACAGCAACGAAGAAATCATGCATATTGTAACCAGACCCCAAGAGAGTAAGACACACACATGCGCAGACACACCAAAAGAGAGCGATTCAATTTGGAACAGTTGATTAGCTAAGCCAGAAGGTGCTCGTGTCCCTAGAGTTGGAAAGAGTCTGTTTTATTTGCATTTGTGTCCACATCTAGCAGCAGCTTCGTGGACTCGATATAAGTTGAAACCCTGGAAGAAAAAATGAATTCTAGAAAGCCCATTGATTCATCCGAATTGAAAAAAGCAGGAACCAATGAACGTCTGGTTTGGAATGCAGAGCTGAGAGTCTGGGAGATCAGCAAAGTTGACTATCATTGGAAGCTAAATCCAGAATCTGGAAGATTTAGAATATATGGTACAAGTGATGTAGATCAAGATAAGGGAACAGAATCCCATGTTATCAGAAACCAGAAAAGCACTGAAAATCTAGCCCTTCAATATTATTGCTGCTTAGTAAAAAGGGTAGGGTTATTCAATCTTTTGACAGAGACTGAAGGTTGTATGTTCTCCATCACCTTTGTATGTATTCTTCCTGCTAGGAGAAGCTGCTCTGGAAATGGTTCCGAAAGGACCATGTCCTTATAGTCTGCTGTGACTCATCTGATCCTCTGTTCTATAATTTACTGGGTTTTGAGATGGTGGGCAAGCCACTTTACCTCTCTGAGTTGCAACTTCTTTTTCTGTTAATTCAAAGTATAAATTCATAATTTCCAAGGTTTTTGGTAAGGATTAAATTACATGACATAACATACCAACCTCAGTGCCTTGCTCAGCCGAGGCAATTTAAAAAATGTAGATAGACATATATTTTTACTTATTATTATTCTAGAATGTAAGCTTCATGTGCTAAGGAAATTTACAGTGATGTTCCCATCACCTAGAAGAGGAACTAGTGCATAGGAGTCACTAATAAATTGTTGTTGAATGAATGATTTATAGAAGAGATTAGAGTCCTCCAGGTCAGTCTTCCTACTAGGTAAAACAGGGAAAAGTATTATATTTGTTCCACAATTACATTTTTTTTCTCCCAGGACAATGAATAAACAGTATGTTGACTAATTGACTTCTGATACCATGACTACACTACCAGATTTCTTTAGGTGGATTCAATAAAGATAACCTGACATTTATATATTGCTTTCAACCAGAGAGAGGCAATGTTTTGTCCATTTTTTAACAGATTAAAAAATTGAGGATCAGAGAGATTAGAATATTCAAAACCTTCCCTGATGTTCAAGAACAGAATAGGCATGAATAAGAAAAAGCTATTAATTAACAGGAAAAATAGAGTCAACCAGATTACAGTGAAAAGAGGTCCAGATATCATTTCAGTTTTCACTCATGATAGTCAGGGTTATATATTGACCATTCTATTTAGTATCAGAAATGATTAATCTCATGCAATTTTCAGTAAAATGGAATTGAGTAGTTCTTATATGGTCAAATAATAAAAATTTGGGGGAGTTCACTGTGAACAATTTTTTTTCATACTGTGAGCTATGTTTTTATCCAATAAATCATAGCCACATTTTTGTGCATTATTTTGCATTTGATACATATTCATTTATGCAAATATGCACTTTGTCTTCTCAATTTAACTAGCTCCAAACATGTGGAGGAGAATGTACCAATTAGTACAACTTAATACAATTGTATTAGAGCCTGAAATGAGGGTCACCTGACAGGAGAGGCAGATGGAAGCGGCTTCTAGGGAAATGACCAGCTTTCTTAAGCAATTTATGAAGTGTTCTGAAAAACCTAGGGCAATTTTGGGGAACATGTCAGACTTAAGAAGAAGTTGCAGATAAGTAGCCATCGCTTTAAATGTGGAGAAAATCCTGGCATTCAGGGTTTGATTGGAGCAAAGATATTATTGGGAACAGAAGAAAAATGAGTGTTGTTTGAATTAATGAACATCATCTTAACTTTTATTTCTTGCTCCTTTGTCCACCCCTGCCTTTACTTTCCCTTTACTTCATCTTTCAATCTGCTCATAATTTAGGCCATTCTATTGTATTTTATATTTCTTTATAAGCTAATTAACACTTATTTGTACAACTCAGCCCATAAAAAATGCATGGAGTTCATCTAGAGAAAGCACTAGACCATAATGATGAAGCACTTCAGTAAATATACATATATGTGCAAATAATTATATTTATAGCAAGCAATATGTTTTCTTCTTGCTATGAGACTATCAAGGTGCTAAGTCTTCAGACACCTGTCTTAAAGTAGTTCCTAAACTAGAAAGGGAGCAATAAAAGAAGCACATAGCTATACTACATGTGACAAGTGCTTTGTTAAACTAATCATAAGGTGCCGCACAAGGCTGTCAAAAAAGTACTGGACAGAGCCCTGAGGTGTCCCAGGAAGCTGCTAAGAGGTTTTGACCCTGATGGAGTGTGAAACTGAGATTTGACAGATTAACAAAACAAACAAACAAACCAAAAATCGGATGGAAGGTTTATTCCAGGCAAGAGCAGAAGCCTTGTTCTAGCCCCATAGGAGACAGGGGACGGGGCACAGTTGGTTCAGTGAGGCTGCAGTGGGCTGGAGGAGACCAGAAAGGAATGAAAGGAAGAATTGGTGCTGCACAGGCAGCCTGGGTGAGATTAGATGGGAGGTAATGAATTTACAAAGCTTATTTAAATTGGGGGCTCCACATTCAAAGAAGAATAACTTTGAGATGAACAACATATTCAGAGATACGGCTGAAAATTAAACGCATGTATTTAAGTAGTTTTATTCTCTATAACTGTGGAAAATATTTGGAAGATTTCTGTTTTGCCACGGCAAAGGCAAGGGAAGGGATTAAAATAGTAATACCGAGAACAACTCCCGTGAAAGAGCTAAGATGTTTAAAAGGAAATCCCTGGCAGTATTAAATATTGAATATTAGTACTATATGGAAAAATCACCCAAAAATAATACTTTTAAATAGAAGTATTTCCCCTCAATGGAGCCATATAAAAAAAAATTAAGAATTAAATTGGTTGTTTTCACCTTGGGACTTTCATGGCATAAAAAGTTCAGATTTAATTCTGTGGTTTACATAAGCCCTCCATTGAAGCATAAGCACATGTTATTAAATATGTAGTTCTGGAATACATGACTCCCTCTATTGAGGGAAACATCATAGGTCCTTTGTTTTAAATCTTAGACATAACTTGCACTTCAATTACTGAATAGTGTGCCACAGCTATTTTTACTTAATGACTTTGGGACCCAATTCAACTTAAATGTATTCTCTCATGTTTTTTATCCAGATTGTGAACGAAGTTTTAAAGTTGAGTCTTTGAGTGATCTTATCCCTTTTGCTCATGGAAAATGAAAATGCATCTGCAAAGAAACATTTTTTTATTGTTCATTTTATTTTCTAACAATGAAGGAAAACCCATTTCGTTGGTTTAAGCTCATGAGCAAAACTTTTGCTTGATGAGAGTCTGCCTTATGTTATGCTGTTTTATTTATAGTTCTTTCTAGAGTGGCATTTATTACTTCAGAAAAATAATCTATGGAATAATAGATATGACAGAGTTTGACCATCATCTGGCAGTAAGAAAGCAATTTCTAACAGGGTGAAAATGCTCTTGATTGAAAGTGATTCTATACTAAGCTAAAGAAAAGTGATGAGGTCGGGAGAGAAAAATATATACATATACATTACTTACTATGTGCGCATCTGTGATAGTATACTCATCCAGATTTGTGTTCTAGTAAGCTGCCAAAGGGTCAAATTCTGAAAATATCAGGGTGCATTCTTCTAATTATATTCTTCAGACTGGCCTGAAGGTTCAAACCTTGCATTATTCAGTAAGCCTGAGTAAACCCAAGTACAACTTTATCAGCATACTACCCTAGTGAGCATGTATCCCCATCGTGGTAATGTATGGAATTAAATTATTTAATCCAACCCTTCTGGGTTCAACTTCTTGGGTTTTTTCCATACCATCTTGGTTAGACTTCACAGGATTGTCACAGATTCTTAGGATTGATATTGCACACATTTGTGTGTGTTGTGAATATGTGCGCTTGTATTTGAAGGAAACGAAAGTTGAGTGGTTAGAGAGAGTATGATAGAAATAAGAGAAATTTTTAAAGTAAAAGAATTGTGGTAATAAATTTGGGTGCAAGCTTGCTTCCCCCATTTCCACTCATTTCTTCGTTTATTTATTCATTTAGCCCCTTTCCCTTTCCTGCCATACACAGAACATTAGTAATTTTCTTCTAGACTGTCCCTTTTTGGTTTCCTCTCACCTCTTCTTATGTCTTCCCAATTATGTAAGAACGCTAAATCAACTTTCTTTTTTTTTTTTTTGCTTCATTTGATTTTTTATTATAAAAAAGCAAACACAAAATTAAAAGTATATAACAAATCCCCATGTGCCCTCACCCAGGCTCAGTAATTAGCATCTTATTGAACTTGTTTCATTCTGCACTTTTTTTTTTTTTACTTTTAAAAGCAAATCCATAAAATACGTAGGACTTTATAACACCTAACAGAATTACTCAGTATCATACAATGGCCAGTCCATGTTCAAATTCTCCAGATTGTTAAAAATTCCTTTTAATACTATGTTTATTCAAATAAAGATTCCAAAGGTTCACATAATGCATTTACTTAATATATCTCTGAAGTTTCAATCTATTAATCTCTCTTAATCAATTATAGTCTTTGCCCCACTTCTCCAACAGTGTGAATCAACTTTTGAAAGACATTTATATAAAGGGGATCAGCAGTGAATTACTCTGTCACCCTGAGAACTTTTTAAAAGTACGAATTTCTGCATAAACACTCCCCAGATTTTCTGAATTATTTGGTCTATATTTTGTTTACCTGTGAATAAATCATGAAAATATTGAAAAATGAAAATTTTGAAAAACTATGTTATAATAAACATTTATGTTTGGGGATTACAGGATAATGAGTATAACATTACAACAGAAAGAGAAGATATGAATTCTATTTTTAACTCCATGGCTTAACACACTGTACAACTTTAGACAAAGAACTTGAACTTCTAGGTTTCAATTCTACCACTTATAAAATGAGGAAGCCATCTTTATAATATCTCCAACTTTTGAGATTTGGATATATTTCACCAATTGGATCCCCAATATGGGCATTCAAGTGTCCAGGGAATGCAAGGATTCAATTCACAACAGGTAGGGAGGAAAGGTTTCAAGCCACCCTTTGTTTTAGTGTCACATGATTCCACATTTGCTTTGTGAGTTCCTTGAGGAATTATTGAGAATCTTATCTATGTTCTCTTGATTATTGGCAAATTTGGGTAAGGTGTTTTTTTTTTTACTGTAAATTTTAATTTCGTGGAATGAATAAGTTCAGTAATAGAGAAAAAACTTCAAAGAATTTCAAAGTAAGGTATGCTGTTTATGTGATGGAGCATGGCAGTGATGGAAAATGATTTAGAGTCAGACACACTTAATCACTTATTATCTATGGAGTATTGGAAAATTTAGTTAATCTCTTGGGAACTTAGACTCCCTGCATTAAAAAACTGGGAAAAATCACACCCATCTTGATTTGTTCTGAAATTTAGGTGCCATGACATATATGTAAAACAATAGAGTGATTTGCATATGGCAAACAACTTCTATACTGTTAACTGTCAGTATACAGCACTCATCAGATTGTTCTATTACATGTCTACCTGCCTTTGTGGCTTGTGAGCACCTTGATGGGACAGATTTACTCTTACGCAACTCTCTGTGAGAGATAATATAGCACAGTGGTTGCAAAGACAGACCCTGCAGCTGAGCCAGTCAGTTTTAAATCCTAGCTCTGCCACTTACAACTATGTGAGTTTGGTCAAGTTACTAAGCTTTTTATGTTCCAATTTCTTCAGCTATGAAGTGGTGAGTATGAAGATGAACTGAGTGAATACATGACAAGACTCAGGGTCTATCATTATTACTCCCCATAGCTCCCCATTTCGTGCCTGGCAGGAAATGTCCATTGGTTGAATAAATACATGAATTTAAAATAAGTGACCATGGAATTCTGCAATTGATAATGGCCTTCCAACAATCCAATCAAAGTTTTCATCTAATGTGATTTGCACATGGCTTTGGAAATTAATTCAGAGAATTCAGGGATGTCCTGAGAATGGAAACTTGAAATCCTGATTGTAGATATGAGGCCACTTTCAATACACCAGCCTGCCTCCATGTAAAAAAAAAAAATAAATAAGGGAATCTAATTACTTTTGATAAAAAGTGTAAACCCCAGAGAATTTAGAAAGATAGTATAGTCTGAAGGATAAGAGGGAATACGCTGATGGAAAGCGCTGAATAAGCAGAATGAGCACAGGTGCTAATTTTCAGAATGGCTGACACTCAAAGTGAAGAGCCAAGAAAATTATAATTCTCAGTGAATAGAGAAGACAAGCACAATAAATAATCCTTGGAAATAAAGAATCCCTCAAAATAGGTTTGTTCACATATTGTCTGAAATAAGAATTTTTGTTCAAAGATGGATATAAGGAAGTCTCAGCATTAATATAACCTGCTACTTGCTGCTACACAGTAAAATTAACAGCACTGCAAACAAACAAATAACAACAATGTAAAACCCAGGGGCATTAAACACTTACAGTTTTCACCCGCAAAGTGAAAGGTAATAAAGTTCTATTTAAAACACTCCATGTGTGTTCCATGTTTAATGTTCACAGTTCTGCTCTTATTACCTTGAAATCATAGTCCATTTAATTCATTCAATAACTTAAAAGTATTTTGGTAACTATAGAAAAGACAGATCATCTAATGACCATTCCATAGTTGTTTCAAAGTTATTTTAGCAGTTTGGATGAGATTTCTAAGATTTTAAATAATATAATGATAGCTATTAGCTTAATACATATTAAATTATTTTTCTGCAGTAAATTATGCTTTGACCTAGTCTAAACAAATAAGCATTGTACAGCCTGGAACAGATGTTGAGAGTGTTTCTGTATTTAGTCCAAACAGCTAGTGTATATTTACATGATAGGATGGAAAAAGGTGTATCAGTAATTGGGTACTGTTCACAAATGTTACATTTATTAATGCTGTTTCATCTTTGTGAGCATATTGGTTTTGCAAAGCCTTCTATTTTCTCTGTGGATGTCAAAAGGACTTTGAAGCTCAATGTAATTCATGGCAGATGCACTCTTTTCCAAAGCCTCTCGTGAGCTATTCTGCACAGCCAAACAGGAAAGAGATACATCTGATGAAATGTGAATTCTTTAAGAGACAAGTTGAAAAGTTCTGTTAAGAATCCACTGGTCCTATAGAATTTTCTAGATTATCCAGTGTAGTAGAGATTCAAGCTGTTTATCAAAATCTGTTTTAATCTTCTTCCTGTACCCACTGCTGGAACTACACTGCATATCTACTTCTGGGGTCAGTGTTCACCATATAACTGAGTTTTAGGGTAGGAAATATGAGCAGAAATGATGTGAGTCATTTCCAGGCTTTGCCCATAAAATCTTTCCATGCACAGTCTCCCATGTTTATTTCCCTTTCTGGCTAATTGGGATAATTAACTGTCAGAGTGACCTTGGAAGCTGCATGGTTGAAGGTGGTAAAGCTGCCATTATTATGAGGCCCTAAATAATTGTGTACAGTGGGATATATTTTCCCCCTTGCCTTATTTCACTATTCACCTTTCCCTGACTTGAAACACCTTGGGCTATTAAGTGAGTGAGAACTAAACTACCTTTTAATAGACTCATTATGCATTTAGGTCTATTTGTTACCATAGTTTAGCTGCCCTCCACCCCACTTACTAATTTATATAATCAAAGATATGGGTAAATCCTCTGGATCAAGTAGAAACTTATATCTCTATCTTACTTGAAAAATCTAGCCCAGAGAAAAAACAATAACTTCTTGAGAAGAGGAGAGAAATAGGTCTCTTTTTTCTACAAAGCAACGCAAAACCTACCAAAATCGTTTGCAAATTTTGTGAGTCGTGGTGAACAAAAATCTATGAACATCATGAATTTGAGGCTACATATGATTTCGCTCAAACATGTAATGGGGTTCAAGATAGCATCTGGCTATCGATCTCTCACATGAACTTTCCTGACCCAATATAATTGGAGACAAAGAAAAAGAAAAAAAGGTTGCAAAACCTAAAACCTATAACCAACAGAGTCAGAATCTGCAAGGAATTTAGACAAATTAAAAAGTTCAGGGAGTTAGAATAAGAAAAACAATGGTCTACTTGACTTAGCCTCACTGAAACAAAAGCAGTGCTGCCTGCCTGAAAGGAGGCAGAAAATTTATTATTTTTTTCTTTCTCACCTTCTACTTGGCTCAGAAATGTCTGGGCTGCACCAAAGAGAACACTGGACAATCTCCCCTCTGTATATAGTTGTCACTATTGAAAGCAACCAGAGAATTGTTATCTTTATCCAACAGTCCATTGCATTTCTTGGGATATGGTTTCACAACTTAAAACATTATATGTACAAATAAAAAGAGGAGAATAGTACTAGAACCTGGACAAGTTGAAGATTATAGCTTTCCATTGGTCCCAAGTACAATAGTAGCAGAGATTAGAGGTAGAGGAGGAACCCAAGTAAATTCTGTAGAGCTTCATTTGATTAATTCTGCTAGACAGGAAAAGGGAGAGGATCTGAGACCATGGGGCAGCATAACTAGTCTCTGTTTTGTGACAGGGCATTCTCCTTGTAGTACGTCTCTGTGTTCATATTTCCCTCTCATATTTCTGTGAGAATGTGGTCAATGAGAACTCTCACATACTGTTGAGGAGAATGTAAAATGGAACAGCAGTTTTTTGGATAGCAATTTTGTATCCCCTGGTAAAGTTGGAAGCATGACTACCTCACAACTTGGCAGTATCTCTCCGTAATGTATTCCCTACATACGTGCACATGTGAACCAGAAGCATGCACAAGCATATGTTAGAGGCTTTCTATATAGTAGCAACAAATCTAAAAACAACCCAGACGCCTGTTCATCAACACTAAATTGGATACATACATTATATAAAGTCATAAAATGGACTTCTATACAGAAAAGAAAATAAATGCATAATAGCTACATGGATCAGTATCATTAGAACTCAAAATTATAACACTAATCTTAGGAAATGAAACAGAAAAAATAGGTATAACATGAGAGTGTTTGATGTGTAAAGTTTGAAAATAAGCAAAATAAACAGTATAGTGTTTAGGGATGCCTATATAGTTGATGACATTTAGAAGGAATGCTTCCAGAGTACAGGTGAAAATGACAAACAAATTAAAACTATAGAAGAAAAGATGAATGATTTAGAGGAGAAACTAAAGCACAGCTAAAGTATAGGAATAGTTGAAGAAAATGTTTTAAGAGTTGAAAAAAAGCCCTAGGTATACCATATTATAATAGCCCACAAACTTCAGTGTGTCTTGTCAAAAAAATGTTTGGAATCATATGTACAAAGTAAATTTTCTCAATAATACAGTCCACACATTAAAGACTGTTATTCCTACAGAGAAATGAAAGAAATGGTCGATCCTTCAGATTTCTGCCCTATATCAATAAATAACAACTGGCAATAGAATCATGCTGATAGAATTTAGAGAGGCATAAATTGTGAATTAAAAATCAATGTGTGATGACAACAAATTGGGGTTATTGTTATACAAGATTTATGAAAATATACTCTCTACAAGTCTATGTTGCTTTCAATTGATAGATTAGCATTAGTAGCTTACTAATAGAAAAATAATAGTATCTGAATACTGTAACCAGCTAAGCTCAGATGTAATTCCAAACAATTGGTATAAACAAGATTTCATAAATTCCTTCAAAGGGTTTTGCATTCAATATATACGATATAAATGTACAAAGTGAACACCAAAATCTAGGTATGAAAGCCTGGATTATACTTTTTAAAGCCCTAGGAATTGACAGGGACCTTGAGGTGAAGGGAGGAGCACGGAGCAGAATGGTGAGAGGAGTGGAATTGGATATAGAGCATGATGATTGTTACCCCTCATTTGTTGGAGAAAAAAATGGCATCATTTAATTGTTGCATTTCAGTAATCAATGAGACATAAATAACATCATTAAATGTCCAATCTAAACTCTAGGGTAAATCATGAAGGAAACATAAATGCAAATCTCTTCCACATGTAGCAAAAAAAAAAAAAAAGGGAATGGAAATCAGTCAAATCTAAAAACTGGAACACTTGGAGAACAGAAAAGCAAATGAAAACATCAGTCATGATAACCTAATACTATCAGCTGTCCTAATAAAGGTAAAAATACAAAAATTACTGGGTTTCTGATTAAAAACACTAGTGTTTACTGTATACTAACAAAATAAACAATGATATATTGCTTACAAAGGCAAACCAAAAGCAAAATCACATTTTAGTTAATCATATTTTAACTAAAGAATAGAAGGTTTCATTAAACAAATTAAAATGAAAGGAAAAACAGGAGTAAAAATATTAATTGCAGACAGTGACAGCAAAAGCAAGCAATGTTAAAATGAACTAGAAGAAAACAGTATTATTTCATATTGAGATTTGAAGTCATTGCCATTGGAAGGAGCATAATACATAGCCTTATAAGCTTCCCTCAAGAGTTTGGAGCCCAACAAATGAAATCAAAAGGAAAGATAGATGAAAAAGACTGAGATGGTATAATCTAGGAATGCCTAGAGTGTATAATGATAGTGACTAAAATGTACAAATTTAAAAATGTTTTTGCATGAGGAAGAACAAAGGAATGCCAATACTGCAGGGTGTTGAAAATAGATGGTAATTAATATTTTAAAACCTTAACTTATGTGTGAGACTAAGGCAAAAAATGTTTATTTGGTACAAAACTTATATTTGGACTAGTGCATTTCCTAATATAACTTATGTGAACAGCTTAGTTGAACACCATAGTACATGGAACTTGAGTAGGGCATGAGATTTTGTAGGATTATCCAGAGTGATGCCCTGATAAATCCCAGAGTGATTTGAACAGTGAATAAAAAAGTATTTACAAAGTCCTCTTGGGGGAATGGTAAGAAAAGGGGAAAATTCAGCTTCCCCAAGAAGAGAATTTTTGATATTGTCACAAGCAGTGGAGACAACCAAAGCAATAGGCTGAACTCCCATTCTTAGGGTTTGTTCATATGAAACTTAACCCCGCAAAGGATAGTCTAAACCTACTTAAAATTAGGCTAAGAGTCACCCCCAAGAGAACCTCTTTTGTTGCTCAGATGTGGCCTCTCTCTCTCAGCCAACATGACAAGCAAACTCACTGCCCTCCCCCTCTCTACATGGGACATAACTGCAGGGGTGTAAGTAAACCTTCCTGGCAACATAGGACAGAAATCCTAGAATGAGTTGAGACTCAGCATCAAGGGATTGAGAAAACCTTATTGACCAAAAGAGGGAAGAGAGAAATGAGACAAAATAAATTGTCAATGGCTAAGAGACTCTAAACAAAGTTGAGAAGTTATCCTGGAGGTTATTCTTACTCGTTAAATGGATATCACATTTTTAAGGTGTAATGGAGAGGCTGGAGGGAACTGCCGGAAAATGTAGAGCTGTGTTCCAATAGCCATGTTTCTTGAAGATGATTGTATAATGATATAGCTTTCACAATATGACTATGTGATTGTGAAAACCTTGTGTCTGATGCTTCTTTTATCTACCTTATCAACAGATGAGTAAAACATATGGATTAAAAATAAATAGATAATAGGGGGAACAAATGTTAAATAAATTTAGTAGATTGAAATGCTAGTGATCAATGAAAGGGAGGGGTAAGGGGTATGGTATGTATGAATTTTTTCCTGTTTTCTTATTATTCTTTTTCTGAATTGATGCAAATGTTCTAAGAAATGATCATGATGATGAATATACAACTATGTGATGATATTGTGAGTTATTGATTGCATAACAAGAATGGAATGATCATATGGTAAGAATGTTCGTGTTTGTATATGGATATGTTTCATAAATTAAAAAAAAAATAGTTTGGAACCCATTGAGAGATAGATGTAGAGCTCTGACTGAGGAAAAGCCTGTCTCTGTCATGTGGAGTATGGAACAGAATGAATGCACACGCCCTCTGAGAATGCTGGCTCTTAAGAAAGGCACTGGGTAGAACATACCTATTCCTTCTTCCAATTCTGCATTCACGTAACTCACTGTCCTCGTTTGAAAATATTATGTATCCCAGAAAATCCATCTTTTTATCCAATCCAATCTTGTGGGAGCAGCCATTTCTTTTAATACCATAAACTGGAAACCTTTGTTTAGATGATCCCCACAGAGATGTGACACCCAGATGTGGGTGTGACCTTTGATGAGATGGAGATGTGACTCCACCCCTTCCAGGTGGGGCTTGATTAGTTTACTTGAATCCTCTAAAAGAGGAAACATTTTGGAGAGAGCCAGAAACAACAGAGCCAATAGAAATTTCAGAGCAGAGCTGACATAAATGTTGACACTTGGAGAACAGAGACACAGATGTTTGGAGATGCTTAGAGCCCAGCAAATGTCACCATGAGGTGTTAACAAGCCAGAACCTGGAGAGAGCCAAGGGAGGTCAAGAGATGAAGGTTAATCCTGGAGAAGCAAAGTGAGGAAACCCCACAAGAACAGAGGCTGAAAGCTGTTGGAACCCAGAAGCCAGGAGAGAAGGCCAACAGATGTCACCGTGGGCCTTCCCATGTGACAGAACCTCAGATGAAAGTTAGCTGCTCTTCCTCTGAAGAACTATAAGGTTTTAACTACATAAATCCCCTAATTTAAAGCTGTTCCACCAGCTGCATTCTGACAGCTTACAAAGGGAAAGAGTATTACTGTAGCAAAGACCTTTCATGTAGAAATATGAGGCCAGGGAAGTGAAAGTTCCTCCCCTAACAATCTGAGAAATTCCTTCTTTAAAAATAAAAAAAAGGAAATATTTACAAATTTATGAATAGTTGGAGAGAGTTTTATTTCAAAAGCCTGCATCCTTTGCTGGAACAAGTCAAAAAAAAATAAGGAGATAAAAATTTTAATAACATAAATGATGTGGAATTAATATACATATTGGCTTTTGCACCCTTAGAGAAACCAACTATCTTTTTTGGCATTCACAGAATTCTTGTAAGTGTGGTTTATTACCAGGCCACAAAAAAACACAATAAATCCCCCAAAGCAGAAATTTTGTCATAGTTTCCAAACCAAATTTAATAGCACAAGTTTATAGTTCCAAAGCAAAAGAAGAAAATCCCAAACCTGTGAAAATAAAAAAAAAAAACAAGATCCAAAATAACTTTTGGTGGAGTCTATTTAAGAAATAGCAAAAGTAAATATAGTGCATAGCAAGCAAAGCAAACCAGATGCAAGGGAAACTATATTCAGAAGAAATGTTATAAGTTTAATAGCCATTTATTGTGAAAAAAGAAAGAATACTAATTAAATACGTACTTATCTTGAGGTGCTGAGAAAATAAAACTTGAGAGAGATTGCCACTTTAAGAAGTATTCTAGAGAAGATACCCAGGGGCAACCCTGGGACTGAAACAACTAAATGCTGGATGAAATTTTCAAATATATTTTTAAATGCATTGTCAAATTGAAGAAAAACAAAAGTACTGAGCTTTAAAATTAATCTAAATAAGGACCACTAGTAGGTAAGAAGTTGTAAAGATTATTTTCCCTCTGAGTATCTGGTGGATTATTCAGACCTCAAGTGTCAATTTTGATGCCTGTATACGGTGCAGGGAATAGGAGGAGATATAGCCCAGGGACCCATGAAAAATCTATAGGAGAACCCTCCTATATAAACCTAATACCTTCAAAGGGTTATACCTGTAGTATAAATATGCACAATTATTTAAATTGCTAAAACAGATTACTAAAATTTACACAAAATTAGAGAATAATCTTAATCCATTCCGGTGAGTGTGAACCCATTGTAAATTGGACCTTTTGAAAAAGTTCTTTTTAATTAAGGTGTAGCCCAACTAAATCAGGTTGGGCTTGTGTCCAGATTATTGAAGTTCTTTATAAGCAGAATGAAATACAGATATATATAGAGAGAGAGAGAAAAAACATGGGAAGAGCCGAAAGAGAAAGGAAAAGATATTACCATTTGATAGAAAATCCAACAACCCATGGATCTCTGGAATTCAACTGCAGAACACCAGAGTCTTTAGAGAGAGAGCGTTGCCTTGATGATGCCTCAATTTTGGACTTCTTTTAGCCTTAAAACTGAGCCAGTAAATTCCGGTTGTTAAACCAACCTACTTCATGGTATTTATCTTAGCAGCCGGGAAGCAAAGAGTCATATAAATTTCAGCAAAATATTTTTAAAATATTAATCAAGTTGATGTTATCCCAGGAGTTCAAAGTTCAGTGAGATTAAAGATTAAAGGATAAAAACTATAAGGTCATTTTAATAGATTCCAGGGAAACAATCCATAAAATTCTACATATGTTCATCATAAAACTCTAGTAAACTATGAAGAGAAACAGGAACTTCCTTAAATCAATGAGAGGCATTTACAAAATATCCACATCAAATTATTATTTCATATTGAAAAATTAATTGCTTTAATTTTCAGTTCAGGTAAAAGACTAGAATAAATCATCAGCACCCATACTCAACATTTTAGTAGCTCTTTTTACCCTTGAGTAAAAGGGGGCAAAGAAATAAATGATGTCAACATGAAAAGAAAAAACACAAACACCAAACTACCTTTCTTTGTGGATGATATCATGTACTATATTGCAAAGCCATAAGAATTCATGTAAAAATAATTAAAATTAGTGAGAGTTTATTAGTGATTCTGAATAAACCAGCAGCAATCACAATCTGTAATTTTTTGAAAGATTCTATATAGAATAGCACAGTAAAATAAAATTATATCAGAGACATTTTGCAAGTCTTTTATGGAAAAAATTACAAAGCTTAATGAAAGGCATTTAGAGACTCTACATAAATAGAGTTATACTATATTTTCAGATCTGAAGACTCAATATGGAAATGAGAAAATATGTCAGTTATCCCCCACATTATCTATACATTAAATACAATTCCAATTGAGATCCCAACAGGTATTTTGTGGAACTTGACAAACTGATTCTAAAATTATCATGCAAAAGCAAGAAGTTAAGAAGATGCAAATTAGTCCAAAAGAAGGAAAAAAAATGGGACTATAACATCATTGTAACTTAGTGTCGTGTTGGGGAAGGAAAATAAATAGACAATGGATAAAATAGAGGCAGAAACAAACTAATGAACAAAAATCATCAGCTGAAATGCAGCTGTTGTTTTGTTTGATTTCAAAGCTACTCCACATTATTTCCAGAGTAATCTTTACAAAATACAAACCTAATACACTCACTGTCCTTCTGAAAAATCTTCATTTTCCCATTCCCCCAGCTTTAAGTGCCAATCTCTCTGAAGTAACACACTAAAATCTTCTTAATCTGGTCTCTGCATGTTTACTCATTCGTTCTCTCTCCTCCCATTCCATGGTATCATGTTCCAAACAGACAAAATTACTCCCAATTCTCTGAATTGGCCATGGTTTCTTAATTCTGAATATTTGCCTATACCATCTTGAAGATTTTCCTTTCCTGCCCTCTTACTGATGGGTTAACTTCTACTCGGCCTTCAATACTTAACTGTAATACTCCTACTCTAAAAAGCTGTTGTTACTCTGCTATGTTTATAAATTCCTTTCCTTTGTACCCCTATGTTATCCGATATATATCCTATTATAATTATAATTCTACTGCCAGTAATTGATGAATTCTTGTCAGTTCCCTGCTAAATCATTAGGTTATCAGCGCTAAACCAACTATTTTTCAGGCACCCAATAAATAGCAGTTGAACAAAATGTTGAATAAATAGGATAAACATAGCACATTCCTGGGAGAAAATTTCTACACATGGGTTGTATATGCATATTCAAGTCAATCTTTTAATGTGGCCACTACAGTAGACTTGCTCTGGGGGGGCCTGACAAGCTGTTAATAAGGGAATATTACTGTGTTGATGGTCAATCACTCAGAATATGTCCACACTTAAGCATTTAAGACAAATTTTTAATGAACACTTCATTAGCTCTTGCATTATCCTCATTTTGTTATAGAATAAATCACATTCTTATCATGCCATGGAATTGACTGATGAAATGGATGCAAAGTTTCAGTGTGAGCTAGGTAAAGAGAAAAGCTTTCAATATGAATATTCATTTTACTATATATCATAGTGGCTCAGTGTTCTAAATACATATACAAAAAAATATGGTTTAAATTACCGCTATCCCCTTTTGATTACTTCCAACAAGACATAAACAACCAGTTCCCTATCTTTCCTTACAGCATAAATATAATAAGGCATACAGTTTTCTTGATTGGTCACATAAATTGTTTTTGAGGTGCATGCATACTTTCTTTTTATTACCATACTCCACAAATGCATCACTAGGTGTCTGCTCACGCACTGTGAAAAAAAATATGAAACACAATCTCAGTCTCAGTCCATATCACGACACAAGTTTTGAGGCCAATTTTCAAATTGACTTAAAATAGATAAGTTATAATCCAATTTCCTGTTACCAGTAAATCTTATTAGCATTTTCCATTACATTTCACAAGGCAAACGCTGATTTATGCTTGATTATCTTGATTCTTCCTTTGCAATTTGAGCTCAGATTAACAAGATTTTAATGCCATAGGAAGCTATTCTGCAAGTTACACATGCACAACTCCAGCCTCACTAACTTTCCTATTTGTAAGTTGTGTTTAAGGACATTACTAAACACTAGTCAGTGTGGTCATGCTGAGATGATGAAGAACGAGACCCAGGCTCTGTGAAACAGGCTTTTATTTTAACTTACGTTAAATTGTCAAATCCCTAAAGTAATGAATAGCAAATGCGAACCTCCAAATAGGCTCATGTGGAAATACTTCTCTTTGTGGTTATCTTTTTAAATTATATTAAGGACTTGCTCTTCAGTGCCTGTAAAATAAATATAACTTCACACCAGAACCCAATGTTCACTCAATGAGAGTATAGCAGACATCAAATAAAAGCAGCCATGCAACTAAAATTAAAGTTCAATATCATTAATTTAATTATAGCACATAATCATCTGACAGTGCCGTGGACTGGATTTAAAGGATGATATTGTGGTTGATTGTTAATCATTAAGAAGCATGCAGTAAAGATAATGCTGCCTGGGTGGTGGTGAGTTATGATGTTATCCTATTCAGGGACCAGATTGTGGGAACAAATGGCTCCTGTCACTGTCAATGAATCAGGAAGGACAGAAATGGAAATGGAGGCTGCCCTTCAAAGAGCCAAGGCAAAATAATGAGCACCATTATAGCGGCTAACAGGCCCCAGGCCTGTAGCTACATACACTACCTCACTTAATCATTGCAGTAAGCCATGGAGGTGGAGCTCACTATCTCCATTTTAAATGTGAAAGAAATGTAGTCCTGAGGGATTGGGTAACCCACATGTGTGTGGTCACAGGCCACATCATGGGGAGGGTAAGGCTTCCTGCTCTATTTGTCTGATTGTGAAGCCCAAGCTCTTAACTGCTACTTCACACTTCCTCCAAAATCTGAAAAGTGAGCTCCTTGCAGTCTCCATGAGTGTAATGCTTGCCAGTCATGCATTTCTATGTTTCATTTGAACCACTATTGGCTAGGATTATCCTTCTTCCCTCAGAATCCTTTCAAGTCTCTCTTCTCCCCTTTTTCCCCTCACCATTTATTAGGAGTGCTTAGTGAGTAAAATTATAATACATTTTGGTCTGTTTTGTCAGATAGCTTTATCCTAACAAGAAAAAGAAACAAGACAAAACAAACAATAAGAAAGATTCTCTGATGTGCCTTTAGGGTCACACTAAAAAGAGACACTAGTGAGCAGGTCGGTGGAGAGTTTTAAATACCCAGCACCAAGCTGGGCATCCAAAATTGCTTGAAGAAGCTGCTGAAAGACAACATATCCTTCTAGATGGGAGATTACTCATAGTTTGGTGTTGTTTTCCTGAATCTTGCAGCAACCGTTCCATGTACTACCACTGTTTTTGCACTGATTGTTTCTCAGGAAGGATTAGAACTTAATCAATTATAATGTGCAACCACAAGATTTTATTCCTTACCACCTACTCATAGTATTTAATTGAGACAAATACATTGACTCCCCTTATTGTTCATAATCAAACTACAGAAACTTTAATGAGACCTACTGCAGCATGATGGAAGAAAATCATTTTTATCAATAATTTCCAAAAGAAATAATGATCTCAAATTGTAATGTGTTCAAAAAATCTATTTAATAGAATAGAATGCTTTTCCCAAGTAAGAAAATAGTATTTATTCGCATTTTACACCTTAAATATTACATTAATACTTTTTATTGTATGAATTTTAAAAAGTAATGTACAATGTATGTCCCTATAAGTAATAGCAGCCTTAAATTTCGCTGTTATTGGATCACATGTCTGTGTTCTTCATAAAGGCTGAGCTCCATAGAACTCTGTCTAAAGCACAGTAGGTGCTTATAAAACTTCATTAAAAAAATTTCTTTAATAAAGGAAAGAAAAATTCTTAGCAGAAATAAATGCATGTGAGCACCAGCTGTGTAAGAATTACAATATGCATTGATTTCGTTGCTTTACTCAGAAGTCAAATGAAGCTTGACCATTAGTGCCTTAATTTTTAGATTACTTAAGGCTAAAACTGAATTGAGACTTTCCATGTTTTTGGTATACTTCATTTTCAATGTTTAAAGGAAATTATATTTTCTTCTAAGGGAAGTAATGTTTCCAATTTTGATGGAACCAGTATTCATGAACAAACCATCCTAACATCTATAATGCTTTTTTAGTTATTTGTCTTTATAGATGTATTTCTACTAGATCACAAGCTTCCTAAGAGTAGAAACTAATCATATTTCTCTCTGATCTTCAGTGCTTGACATAAAGAAGGGCCTAAACACATTTCTTTTGAATGTTGAGCTGATAAAGGAGGATCAAAGGATATGATATTTGGGCTTTCTCAATGTCTGGTTAATTTTTCACTTAGAACATCATTAGTATGATAATGCATGAGTCCTGGACATAGTCCGTGGATATAGTTGCTTTAAGTGTCATTTGTTGGGTTTAACCCCAATGCCATACTGCCATGCAATCAACTGTGGTGTGATGGGCCCTAAAAATTTCCAAATTAATATTCCTCCATTCTAGCTCACTCTTGATCTTTTAGTTTTATTATTTTTTAATTTGTTGACACCATCTATATTTGGGGGGGGGGGGCTGTTTTAGCTTTATCTAAAGAAACAGGTCTACGTTAAATGGGAATAAAAAAGCCTCTTAACCTCTTCCAAAGTGCTTATCAAAATGTGCTATTTTTAAAGCTGCATTTGCTAAACAATGAACACTATCTTATCAGGTAATCAGAGAACACTTGCTCATATTAAAGACTCTTAGAAATTGTGAAGAAGAGAATTTTGTTTGATTCTGTTGACACCAGCATTTCTTTCATTCATTTATTGATATAACAAATATATATTAAATACCTATAACATACCAGCCATTCTTCAAGTATCTGGATACACAGTAGTGAATGAGATTGACATGGACTCTGTCTTAGTAAAACATTCAGTCTATCAAGCAAAAAATGTTTATTTGGTACAAAATTTATATTTTGACTAGTGCATTTCCTAATATAACTTATGTAGACAGCTTAATTGAACACCATAAGTACATGGAACCTTGAGTAGGGCATGAGATTTTGTACGTTTGTCCAGAGTGATGCCCCGATAAATCCAGAGTGATTTGAACAGTGAATAAAAAAGTATTTGCAAAGTCCCCTTCGGGGAATGGTGAGAAAAGGGGAATATTCAACTTCTCCAAGTTGAATTCTTGATATTCTCACAAGCAGTTCAGACAACCAAAGCTATAGGCTGAGCCCCCAATTTTGGGGGTTGTTCATATGAAACTTAACCCCACAAAGGATCGGTCAAGCCTACTTAAAATTAGGTCTAAGGGGGTCAAGATGGCGGCTTAACAATGTGTGTGTTTTAGTTCGTCCTCCAGAACAACTACTAAATAACTAGAAACAGTACAGAACAGCTCCTGGGGCCACGTCAGTGACCAGACACACAGCGTACCCCAGTCTGGACCAGCTGGACCGGCTACAAGCAACCCCCAGAACCCAGGGAGAGTCTGCCAAAGTTAAAGGTACTGCATCATCTTATGCTGGTGGGACCTGCAGTCAGACAAGCGCCACACACAGGGCAGGATAAGAAAAACAGAGTCCAGAGACTTCACAGGAAAGTCTTTCAACCTGCTGGGTCTCACCCTCAGGGAAAACCAACGTAGGTGACTCTTTCCTTCTGATAGGAAGCCAGTTTGGTCTGGGAAAATCTGGCTGGGGTCTATAATATCTAAGTATATTATACTCCTAAGTGTTGGGGGGGCGGAAAGGCACCACATAAGCAGGGCAAGAAACAAGAAAACAAGAACTGAAAAATTCTCCTCTGTTAGACAAAACTTAAGCTAAAGGTCCAGATAAAGCTGAATGGAAGTTCAAAGAACAGATAGACAACAAATTCATCCAGCAAGAAAACCCTAGATAAAAGAAGTGAAAGCAATCTCCAGAATAAACTAATTAAGGTAATTAAATGCCTAGATGCCAGCAAAAAATAATAAATCACATTAGGAAAATTGAAGATATGGCCCAGTCGAAGGAACAAACTAACAATTCAAATGACATACAGGAGCTGAAACAATTAATTCAGAATGTACGAACAGACATGGAAAACCTCATCAGAAACCAAATCAATGAATTGAGGGAGGATATAAAGAAGGCAAGGAAAGAACAAAAAGAAGAAACTGAAAGTCTGAAAAAACAAATCACAGAACTTATGGGAATGAAAGACACAGTAGAAGAGATGA
>PVIY010023914.1:0-38756 GCA_004026745.1 Myrmecophaga tridactyla | reverse complement strand
AACCTTTATGCAGGTAACAGCCTGCAGGGATTAGTGAGGGGAAGGTAGTACTTGGGAGGGGTGCAGAAGAGGTGGGTTGGACTGCACTTGGGTGGGTTATGGGCAGGTGCATGCACTGGGGCTGGTGGGGTGGGGTGCCTAGAGTATGGGGAATGGCAAGGAGTAAAGGGGTTCAGGTGTGTGGGGTGTGTTGTGAGTCGCTGGTCATGGTGCTGTGCTGATGACGGTAGTGTGCACAAGAAATGTGGCCTGGCTTGCTTCCTACTCCCATCTGTGTGCTCCTGCTGGCTCCGCCACTACATGTCTCTGTGTCTCCATGCCTCCATGCCAGGCTCCAGCTTTCTGCCTCTCAGTTCTTCCACCTCTGCAACCAGAGCTGCCACAATTGGTACAGAAGGCTCTCCAGGTCAACCGTACTCCCGAATTGCTGCTTCAGGCACCCTCCTGTCCCTTCTCAAACTTTTCCATCGAGCAGTCTAACTTAAGCTGCTCTAGTCGGCCATCTGGAATTTTTTTAAATTGCAAGAACCATTAATAAATGAATCATCTTTATCCTGTCTGAAGCTAAGAGAACTCAAGAAGCTGTATAGATATCTTATTTACAATGTATTGCTTAATTATTTAAGGAATTTTGTTATAGTAAATGACTTTTTGTTTTGTTTCTAAACTTTTCTTATAATTTTTTATTAAAGGAAAAGTTCAGTTTTTAATACCCGTATTTATATATGCAAACTTATAAACAATATTTAATATCTGCTTTTCATTAGTATTGGAAAGAAGAGTAAATGTATTTCTCTATTTTAAGATTTAAAAAATTGCTAAATGCTATAAAAACAAATATTGCCATGTGATTCCTTGATTTTCTAGAGGATGTGTTTTCTCTGTGTGTTCTAGTGGGGAAGGGAGGGAGATGTTTTTGTCAGGTCATCTACCCTAATTTGCATCTTAAATTTTTGGAGCTATATTTCAGATCATTTCGGTTTTCTTTAGTAACCGTTCTTTGATAGTATTAATAAGGGTTGAACGCGTTTCTAATTTTTGTACTTTTTTGGTAAAGCACAAGATTTTAATATCAAAGTCTAGGAATGTATTATATATGAAAAATATATATGAAATAGTGCTTCATCTCAGTTTGCTTCATTCAATCTTCAGGGCCTTCCTTGTGGTTCTAATTTTGCAGAATTTACAGTTAAATCCTGTTATACTGTCTCGGGAATGTGAGCACGTTAGCATGTTCCTTTGAGTATTCATTTTATATCTCTATATATAATCAGTGATACTATTTGCTGTAAACATTTCTTACAGTTTTTAGATAGAATAATGATTTTAAAAGGTAATGTTCATTAACCTGAAGGTTATATTTTGTAGTTTTCCATACATTTTTTTGTCATCAAGAATATTATTTGTTTAGAGGATTCTGTATTTTTGTTTCAATTCTCCTGTTTAGATTCATTTTATGAAATAGTCCTTTAGTGTTTTGATGTACATCTCTATTTCAGAAAAATGATAAAAATGTTGTAATAAATATGTAATTTTGATTGTTGACTTAAACAATGTTTTATGAAATTTAGAGTCAGAGGAGGAGTTTTTTGATGCACCGTGTAGTCCTTTGGAGGAGCCTCTTCAGTGTCCGACAAGAGTTAAAAGTTTTAGACAGAGAACATTTCAAAAGCAGGATTGTTCCAAAAATATGACTCAGTATAAAATAAGATTTGAATTACCAGAGGTATGTACTGTGGCAGAATTAATGTGGCTTATTTAAATAGTTTGTCATTTCTACCATTTGCAGCTTCTTTGTGTCTCATTGCTTTTAGGCACTCTTGTTTTCACCCTACCAAGTTAAATCCAGAAGTTGCTGTGTTTCCCTCATCCTCTGTTTTTTATTTCCTTGATTAACTTCCTTAATCAACTATTAGGTGTTTAGATGATATATTCTAGGTATTCAGTACATATTTATTGAAAATTATTATATAATTTGTTTTGTGTGTATAAGACCTTTCCTAAATTTTAAATACATAATGTATGCATTTACATAATTACATATACCTCATATATCCATATAAAATCACCATCCACATAAATAATTTTTTGTGTCATGTAATGTGTAATTTCTTTTTTCTTTCTTCTACAGGTTTTGATTCAGTTTTATCATCTTGTTGGAGATTGCGAACTACCTGTGGTAGAGTTTGATGTTTTAGGACTGGGGACAGAAATTGAGCTTAGAACATTTGATGTGAAAGCAAATGCCTTTTTGAAAGAGTTCTGCTTAAAATGCCCAGAATACTTGGGTAAGAATCTCTACTTAAAATAAGCTGATTAATTTGTTTGACTGACTACTAGAGAACAGGCTCTGTACATTTGCTCAAGCATTCTCAGAGCAAGATTACATTATATATTCACCTTCGATTCTTATTTGATAGCTAGAAATCCAGAGGAATATACCAAAGAGCAAATGAAGATAATTTTTTCTCATTAACGAAAATTAAATATTCATTGTTGAATTTTAAATCTAACTGAATACTAGAACACTGAATTAGATTTTATTGCTGTAAAGTAACAATTTATCACAAATTAGTGACTTAATGCATATTTATTATCCCATAGTCTGTAGGTCACAAGTTTAACACTAAAATCAAGGTGTCAGCAGGGTTGTACTCTTTTTTGGAGGCCCTGGGATAGGATCCATTTCCTTGGTCATTTGGGTGTTGGCAAAATCCAGTTCCATACAGTTTCCTTGCTGACTGTTAGCAGGGGTAGGGGTGGGAGGAGTGGAGGGGTGGCAGCAGCTCTTAGTTGCTAGAGGCCTCTCTTTGTTTTCTGCCCAAAGCTGTCTACATCTGGAAACCAGTAACTGGGTGTCAGATCTTCTCATCTTGCCATCTCTCTGATCTCCTTTTTTGCCTTTCTTTTCTACTTTTAAGAACTCCTTGATTAGATTAAGCCCCCCCAGATAATCCAGTATAATCTCCCCATTTCAAGGTCCTTAACCTTAACCACATCTGCAAAGTACCTTTTACCATATAGGGTAACATAGTTTCAGGTTTGGGAGATTTAATGCATGGGCATCTTTAGGCAGTTATTATTCTGCCTATTACAAACACCGTGTGTCCCTGAATTTAAAGATATTATATGATCTTTAAGAAAATATTTGTTTATTGTGTGAGACATTGAGGAGGGCCCTATTTATATTCTTTTGCCCTTTTGGGTTTTTCCTTGAAGATAGTTCTGAATGATAAATAGAATTGTTAAGACGACAAAGTAAAGAGGACATTAAAATTTTTTTTAATTTAAGGTAGTAGTGCTTTACATTTGTTTTTGAGACAATAAGAACATGTTCTGCTTGTGTATGTATACAAGGGTCTTTATTTTGGCTACCCTAAATTCCAGTGTTCCTTTGAAGAATGACTTACTGATGTTTATAGTTTATTCAAACTTTTAAAAAGAAGATATTTTATAAAATATTTTCAACTCATTTGAGATGTTTGCCTCCAGTAAGTTGAAATATTAATAATAAGGTAGGGTGGTGTGCTGGTAGCTTAGTGGCAGAATTCTTGCCTGGCATGCTGGAGACCTGGGTTCTATTCCTAGTGCCTACACATGGAAAAAAAAGTAGTTATGCAACAAAATTAAACAGAAAATTTAAATATTAATTTACCTATGAGGAATAAAGGTAAAGTGCATGTCTATTAAACATCTCTAGGATTTAAGTAGGCCATCCTTTGTGGGAACCCGTTCTTAGGTAAGAAAGTCAGTTAACTAGTGCCGTGGAAACTTCCTTTTTATACTTTTGAGCCCTCTATCAAATCTGATCTCTGTACTTCAGGGAGCATATTAAGTAATGTGGTCCGAAGCTCAGTCAGTAGATATGAGTTATACATTTTGGTTCTATCTTCCACATTTGGGCTGTAACTCTTGAGAGCTTGAGTGTGGTAGATTGTGTTTATGGTTGTCTGTGCCAACGAAACTGCCATACATTGTTACACTTTTTATATTAATAAAAAGTGTTCTGGTAATAGGAAAAAAATAGTGATCTAACTTGCCAGTGTCCTGTAGAGATACAGACATATTAGAGCAGTTTTAAATTTTTGTTTTGTTTTGTTTATTTTGTTTGTTTTCCCAATAGTAAAGAATAGGAAAATCCTTGCACACAAGTCAGGATGTAGAATTATCACTGCAGCTGTTCTCTAATATACTTCGTTTTCAGAGAAAGTGGAATTAAGTGAATAGTATAGTTTCTTGCACAAAGTAAATGATCTTTAAGTAGTTGTTAAGTGAACGAATGTGTGAAAAGAGTAAGGGACCTTCTCAGAGATTGAAATGTATCTAGCACCAGCAGTAGAATGTTGGGATATGTGCAAAGCTCTTACATTTCGAGGACTATGGAATTAGCTGCATTTTTTTTCTCAAGAGAAGTATGATTACATATGTGGTCCTTTCTTCCGATGTCTAGAAATTAATTTCTAACAGCCATAAGTAATGCAGTGATGACAATTTTAAAGACTTTACACAAAACACTCTCCTATAGCAGTGTTCCCATTTATTTTCTTAGGTCGTGAACAAAATTAGCATACAACCTATGAAGACTGATTCTGTGATAATAGGGTTTATTGTAATCTAAACTAATATACAGAAAAACTTCATTTCTCATCACATAACTGATCTGTCTTCTCGACAACTGACTTTTCAGGAACTTTCTAGCTATTTCTGTGGCTCAGGGCCAGAATTCTCTTCATGTCTTTTCTCTGTTCCTACTGACCATTCTGATTTTTCTTTGGTGCTTTTTCTTATTTACCACCTGACTGTAGAGAGGTTTGAGATAGAAGAGAAATATTGTGGCAGAAGAGAAAGGAAAGAATTTACGAGGAGAAATTAGAATTTTAGAGATTAAAATAAAGGAGGGCTCTAACATGGGTAAGATAGAATACAAGACTCACACCGATACAGGAAAGCCTTCTTTCGCAACTCTATAACCATTAACATTGCCTACATTTATTTTCATTTGGTTTTCCAATGAAAGAATAATTTTAATAATTATTTTTAGATAAAAACAAGAAACCAGTTTATGTGATTACAACACTTGATAACACAATGGAAGATCTCCTAACACTGGAATATGTGAAGGTAAGCAGTTCCAGTTACTTTTGCTTGGTATGGTAAGCTTGTGAAATAGTAAAATCAAGTTCTATAAATTTAGTAATATTTTGCATTGCTTTCAATTGTTTAATCTTTGTTCTAATGTGAGCTCTATAATTCCTATAACTTTTTTTTGTCTCATCACCCTCTATTAAGCAGTTGTGATTTATAAATACTTCATCTAGCAAAATAATAAGAATCCTGTGTTCTAAGTAGGAATGGCTGGCTGTTTGCTTTTTTCTCCATCAGGATTTTAAAAAGATAATTTTTTTAGTTTTAATGGAATTTATTATGGTATATAATGTGAGGCTTTGGCTTGAGTTCCCACCCTTGTCTAAAGTTCCTTAATTTTCCTACTATAGATGATTCCATTCCATTCCTATTGATTTATGATGTACATTTCAACACACACTAAGCTGTTATGTACAGTGGCCTATTTCTGTTTATTCCTTATTCCCATTGACCTGCTTTTTTTGTTTATTTTATTCTTTTATTTATTTATTTTCCATTGACCTGTTTTTATGTAAATGCCATTTATATATTTTAAAAACTGTTTAACTTACACACATATCCATTCAACGTTGTACAGTTAATCATTGGCTCTCATTTTAATCACAGTTGTGCTTTCATCACCACAGTCAATTTTGTACATTTTAATTGCTCCAAAAAGAAAAACTCCATTTCCCTTATAACTGCTATTATTGACACTTAGCCTTGGTATGGTACCTTTGTTACAATTGATGGAAGAATGTTAAAATAACACTGTTAACCATAGTCCATAATTTGCATTCGGTGTATTTTTCCCCATATATCACTATTATTAACATCTTGTAATAGTATAAAATGTATTTGCTTCTAGTTCATGGACTATCATTCTTATATTTGTACTATTAACTACCTTCATCATCTGCAATGGGGTTTACTATGTATATAGTCCCATGTTTCATCCTTTCCTTCTAGTGACATACTTCCCGTTTCAAATGTAGTCACACATATATGATTCAGTGCAGTTAGTTATACTCAGTTAGGTGATTCCATCACCTCTGTCCATTTTCAAACATTTACAATTAACCCTATTAAAAATTCTGCACAAATTAAGCATCACCTCCACATTCTGAACCCTCATTCTATTTTCAGGTAACTATATGCTAGGTAGATTTGCTCATTATGTTTAGTTCCTATTAGTGAGATCATTCAATATTTGTCCATTTGTGTCTGGCTTATTTCACTCAGCATTAGCCTTCAAGGTTCATTCATATTGTCACATGCATCAGGACTTTAGTCATTCTTACTGCTGATTAGTATACCATTATATACCACATTTTATTTATCCATTCATCAGCTAATGGGCACTTGGGTTATTTCTAATTGGCAATTGTAAATAATGCCATGAACATCAGTGTGCAAATGTCTGTTCACATTCCTGCTTTTGGCTTTTCTGGGTATATATCCAGTGGCAATTGGCGGATTGTAAGGCAACTCTATACTGAGCTTTCTGAGGAACTGCCAAAACATCTTTCACAGTGGCTGTACCATTTTACCTTTCCACCAGCAGTGATGAATAAGTATTCCTATTTCTCCACATCCTCTCCAACATTTGTAGTTTTCTGTTTGTTTAAAAGTGGCCATTTTAGTAGGTGTGAAATGATCTCATTGTGGCTTTGATTTACATTTCCCTAATAGTGATGTTGAGCATCTTTTCATGTACTTTTTAATCATTTGTATTTCCTCTTTGGAAAAGTCTCTTTCAAGTCTTTTGCCCATTCTTAAATTGAGTTGTTTGTCTTTTTATTGTTGAGTTGTAGGATTTCTTTATATATTCTGGATATTATTAATATCTGGTTTCCAAATACTTTCTCCCATTGAGTAGGCTGCCTTTTTACTTTCTTGACAGAGTTCATTGTATTCAGTTTTGAGGAGGTCCTTTTTATCATTTTTTTTTCTTTTATTGCTTGTGCTTTGGGTTTAAGGTCTAAGAGACCATTGTCTACCACAGAATCTTGAAGATGCTTCCTTACATTTTCTTGTAGAAATTTTATGGTCCTGGCTATTATATTTAGGTCTTTGATCGATTTTGAATTATTTTTTGTATAGGGTGTGAGATGGGGGGGGGGTACTCTTTCATTCTTTAGGATATGCATACCCAGTTCTTCTAGTACAATTTGTTGAAGAGACTGTTCTGTCACAATTGAATGGACTTGGTAGCCTTGTAAAAAAAAAAAAAAATCAGTTAACCATAATTGTGCAGTCTGTTTCTGAACTCTGAATTCAATTCTGTTGATCAGTATGTTTTTAGTTACACCAGTGCCATGCTGTTTTGACCACTGTACCTTTGTAATTTGTTTTTAAATCAGGAAGTATGAGTCCTCCAACTCAGTTTTTATTTTTAACGATGTTTATGGCTATTTGGGGCCCCTTACCCTTCTAAATAAAATTGATAATTAGTTTTTCCATTTCTGGAAAGTAGGCTGTTAGAATTTTGATTGGTATTGCATTGAATCTGTAAATCATTTGGGTAGAATTGACATCATAGTGATATTTAGTCTTGCAATCCATGAACATAGAATGCCCTTCCATTTATTTAGGTCTTATTTGATTTCTTTTTTTGCAATGTTTTGTAGTTTTCCGAGCACCAGTACCAGTCCTTTACATCCTTGGTTAAATTTTTTTCCTAGATATTCTTTTACTTGCTATTGTAAATGGAGTAGTGCCATTTTATTTTAGTAATCATTATTTTATAGAAACTTAATAATAATTATAGTTTATGTAAGATACTATTAATTATTATAGTAGTTTAGTAATTACATTAAGACTGTTTTACTATCTGGTATTGATATGTATAAATACTTTTGAAGTTTTATGGTTTTGTATGCATTAAATAGCTTTTATATTTCAAAAGAGTCTAGATCTAAAGAAAACATGGGTATTTGGATACTTGGTATATGATTCTGTCATGAATTTTGTGTTTAAATATAGGAAGAACTATGAGGAACCTTATAAATTTTTTGGGGACTGAGTGTTCTGTACACTTAGAAAATCTAATATATTTACTCATGGTAATACGTGACACTTATCGAATGTGCCATAGAATCTATATTTTCCAAGTTTCTTTTGTTCTGATAAAAAATTTTGCTTATTTAGGTTATTTCATATATATATATATATATATGTACACAATTGGAAAAATTATATAAATGAGTACTAGGACCAATATGTAGTTGTGTATGTATATGCATTCCTGAAATATTCTAACATATGTTTTCTCACTGGCTAGGCTGAAAAGAATGCACCGAACTTGAAAAGTGTCTATAACAATGTTATACAGCTGGTTAAGGTATGAGTGAATAATAATTTTAGTTAGATATTTTATTTCTGTTTCTGAATTGGTATATTATGAAAATTATTCCCTACTAGTATTGTAATATCCCTGAGGATGAAAATGGAATATTATGCATTATATCCTTTATACCACAATGCATATCCTTTTTTCATTGATACGTAGTCTACATTCACATACTGTGTAATCATCCAAAGTATACAATCATTGGTTAACAATATAATCATATAACTGTGCATTTATCATCACAGTTGACTTTTTTGTGAAAAATAATATATACAAAAAAGCAATACATTTCAAAGCACATCACAACAATTAGTTGCAGAACGAATTTCAAAGTTTGGTATAGGTTACTGTTCCACAATTTTAGGTTTTTATTTCTAGCTGCTCTAAGACACTGGAGATTAAAAGAAATATCAGTATAATAATTTAGCAATCATACTCATTTGTTATACCCTACTTTCTCTATTTACCTCCTCCATCACCTTTGATCTTTCTCCCGCTCTTTAGGGGTATTTGGGCAGGCCCATTCTAGCTTTTTTCATGTTGAATGGTGCTGTCGATAATATGGAATAGGGGGATAGAACTCGTGGATGTTCTGGAGAGGCTGGCCCCTCCGCATTTCAGGATGTTTCTGATCCAGGGACTCATCTGGAGGTTGTAGGTTTCTGAAAAGTTACCCTAGTGCATGAAATCTTTGGAGAATCTTATATAATTCCCTAGGTGTTCTTTAGGATTGGTAGAAATGGTTTTGGTTGGGTTTGGCAAACCATGATAGTAGCAGTGTCTAACTGCAGTGTGAGTAAGAGTGACCTGCAGAGTAGCTTCTCGACTCTATTTGAAACCTCTCAGCCACTCATACCTTATTTGTTACACTTCTTTCTCTCCTTTTGGTCAGGATGGCATTGTTGATCCCACGGTGCCAGGGCCAGGCTCATCCCTGGGAGTCATTTCCCATGCCACCAGGGAGACTTTCACCCCTGAATGTCATGTCTCACCTAGGGGGGTGGGCAATGATTTCACTTGCTGAGTTGGGCTTAGAGAGAGTGAGCCTACATCTAAACAACAAAAGCGGTTCTCATGAAGTAACTCTTAAGCATACCTATGGGTAGGCTTAGCTTCTCTGCTACATGCATTAAGCTTCACAAGAGTGAGCCTCAAGACCAAGGCCTTGGTGTATAGATTTGGATGTCCCTAATGCTTGACATGGTATTAGTGGTTTCCCCAATAGTAAATTTTAATAGTTCCATATTTTTCCTCCCATCCCTCAAGGAACTTTGCCGATCCTTTTTTTCTTGCATGGTCAGGCACCAGGAGTTGAGCCCGGGTCTCTGGCATGACAGGCAAGAACTCTGCCTGCTGAGCCACCATGGCCCACCCTGCCAATACTTTTTGATTATCTGCTTAATATACTCTGGGATGTATCTAGGCATTACATTAAGCTATACAGGATTAAAGACCCCAATTCTTATTCTGTGAATAAGAAAATTTATGTTCTGGACAAAATAAACCTTTCATCCTTTGGTCTCAAAGAGTAGATGAGGTTCTAAAATATAGACAATGTCTTCCTTACCCTTGTATTCTGAATTACCTTAATCCCGCCCTGATCAGCTTTGTTCTTATCTCTGAATACCAGGTTATACATATATAAAACAGCCTTTGAAAATCCATAAATAACAATCACCACTTTGGATTCAATATGATTGCTATAAGAGCTTACAATCTAGTCCCTTGTTTTCTTATAAATATTTTCTAAACAAGGCCATACAATATTTACTCTTTTGTTTGTAGCTAATTTTGCCTCACCAAATGTCCCACAGTTTCATTCACAATGTTGCATGCCTCACAACTTCATTCCTTTTGTGGCAGCACAATATTTGATCATATAGATACATCATTGTTCACCAGTCTACTTCACAATCAATTCATCCTTCAGCCACCTTCATTCATTGAGCATCATGTATAATGTCCAAAGTCAAAAGTCAGTCTGTACTCTGAACACAGTGTCTATTATGTTATACAGAGTGGGCAAGCAAATATTTATTGACCTATTACTAAAATTAGCTTGGTTCTTTAGGTGAATTTTTCTTCTTTGGATATTCATTTACATTCTGAAGCACTTCTGAATACAATGAATTATTTTAATAATATCCTTCCACCATCGGAGGAAAAATTAGCCTTGGTGAATATTGCAGAGCATGAAGACAAAGGAGATGTGACTAAAAAAATATGTATGTTTCTTTAATTCATTTTCACTTTTTTTTTCAACATCGCATTTTTTACCAAATAGATAAATAAATTTTAGGCTTCAGCATTATCATTAACTCATGATATTGGCTTCAGAATTCTAGATCCTAGATTAAGATCTAGAAGGATTCATTATATTCCAGATTAAATTAAGAAAACAGTAGTAAAGGAGACTGATTACTTCTAAAGGAAATGTAGTTTTTATCATATAATTTGTTTTAGTTGAGAATTCTACAGAAATCCTCTATAGGTTAAAATTCATGCATTTGATATGGTTCTTTTAACGATAGAAAAATGTGACTTACAAAATACTGAGTTATATCAGGATAACCTTATTTCCCAAGTATTTTTTAAGCAAAAATATTTGGTAATTTTTTATAATGACCAGTGTCACCTAGTAATCATTAAATCTGAAAATTTAATTTTTTAAGTTTAAATGCTTAGTCTTCTCTAGGATGACTGCTTAGATTTTTTTTACTTGCTTTTGTTTGGCTTTGTTATACTAGATCCATTTGTCTTTTAGAATTCCCTGTATAGTAAGGAATATCTCATTTGCTTTCAATTCAATTAAAAATCAAGTTTTCTCTAGTATTGTCGCTATTTGTTGTGATATTTCATTTACTTTATGTAGTATATTAGGTAGGTACTAAAACTTTTTCCTTGTATTTTATGTTACGATTTTTTTTTCTTTTGCAGCTTCTAAAGTCTCCAGGAATGAAGATATTATTTCCTTTCAGATTTTAGCAGAACTGTCATGTTTACGGATTTTTATTCAAGATCAGAAGCGTGAAATTTCTGAAATTACTATTGAAGGTAATTAAATTCAGAAAAAAAGTTAATTCAAAATGATTAAATGAAAGAAAAGACATCAGTTGACCTTTTCTTCCCATAGGGCTCGATTCTGAGGTGATTATGAGGCCATTGGCAACGGAAATAAATGCAAAACTAAGGAATATAATTGTTTTGGATTCTGATGTTACTGCTTTATACAAAAAGGTATGAATTCATTTTTACCAATTAATAGTATATCATTTGGCCTGCAGTTGTTGGTTCTGTTGGTTGGCAAAAAAAAAAAAAAAAAAAAAAAGAATAGTATATCATTAAATATGATTATCCTATCCTCTAAAACTGGTTCTCAGTATAATTTACATGATTTTAGTAACGTGGCTCCCTGGAATATTCATGGACTCTGGAATTAGACATAATGAGGTTCCTATTTCCTCTCTGCCTCTCACTAGTTTTGTGACCATAAGCAAGTTACCTAATTTCTCATACTGTTTCTTCATCTGGGAAATGAGGATTAGAGTATCTTTCTCATAGATGAGATAAAGTAATGCTTTTGGAACTTGATTGGAGTGAAGGAGGTGGTTAGTAAATGCTCTTTACTTTTTCTCTTCAAATACTGTGAATTTTATAATATGAAATATGAAAATATTTCAGTATCAGAAGGTCTAAGTCAGATTTAAGTTAGGAGAATTGTGTGTGTGTGATTTTCTTAGTTTATTTTCATGGTTACTTACTGTTAAAGCTGTTATAATATTGAGAGTTCTTTGAACTTTCTGGTTAGTGGTAGAAAGGTAGGTGTTTTGTTACTGAGTGCAAAGTATAAGATTCCTAGGCTAGATACTGTTGTGAAATTGGGCAGGTAATTCTTGAATAATGATGCATCTAGGTAAAATGGTGTTATTTAAGAAAGTGAGGAGATTATCAGATTATTATCAGGATAAATTGATGTGCTTGTTAATACTAAAAGTCAGAATTTGGAGTAAAGAGAGAAGGGAGCTAGATGTATGGGCTTAGCCAATAATACAGGCAAGATACAGTGATGACTTGGCTATTATGTAAGAACAAAATCCTTAATACCTTTATTTTTTATTATGGCTTGCTAGCTTGAGAAATAAAGCATTTCAGAACATCAACGGGACATACCCCATAGGAATGTAGGGAACCTGAAATTTTCTGGAAACCATGGCTTGATATGTTTGTATGACTTTTATTTTTAAAAAGTCATAGTATTATGGCATTTAAGAAGCAGATTATCCATTTAATTTGCCCTATCTAGTAAGTAACGCTCATAGAAATAAATTGATCTACTAAAAGTCATACAAGTAGTTAGAAGTGGAACTGATGTTATAACCCAAGCCACTGATGATTTTCTTTTTAATTTTCTCTTTAATATAGCTACAAGCTTAAAAATTCAAGTTCCGAAAAGTTGCAAAGCAAACATATTTTTCTTCTGTTTTCTTGACCCTTATCATTCCTCCTATTCCTTTACTTTTATTCCAGTATACACATGCCTTTTAAATAAATTACCTTGTTTTCTAACACTCCCCATGCCAAAGAGCTAGAGAGTCATAAGTTCTTGGCTATAAAACTGAACTTGCTAATCTTGTGTCATGACACACTACTGTGGGCTGAGTGGGTTTTAGGTGTATAAATATATTGAGTGCCTTAGATTTCTGGGCATTTGGGAAAAGGCTAGAGACCTTGGACTATTTTACTCTATTCCAGAGCAGCAGCCTCCATTTGCCCTAGTGTTATGGTACAGATAATGTCATTCTATATGTTTATTATAAGGTGAAAAGGATTAAAGAATCATTCTAGAGGACCTGAAATTCTTGTGAAATAAGGTATCATGGTAAATTCTTAAGTCTTTTCTGCAAATAAAAGTGTTTTGAAAGTGAAAATTTACAAAAATGTCCAGGTATTAATACTTGTTAATTCTAGGTGATAGGTAGGTACCCAAATATTTCTGACTATCCTCAGTTTTCCTGGTTTTGGTGTCAGAGTGATATGGGTCTCCTAAAATGAGTTAGAAGGTGTTCTCTTGTACTGTTCTTGGAAAGATTTGTGTAGATTAATATTATTTCTTCCTTAAATGTTTGATAGAATTCATCAGTGAAGCCATCTGGTCCTGAGGATTTCTGTGGGGAAAGATTTTTCAGTATTCATTGAATTTCTTGATATGGTCTGATCACATTTTCTAGTTCTTCTTGAGTCAGTTTTGGTAATGTGTCTCTTTTTTTGGATTTGTTAATATGGTATGTGTTTTTGTTTTTGTTATATTTATTTACATTTTTATTAAAAATGGCAGTGACACAATTTTATAAATTTTACATCCTTGTCTGTTTTCCTCCATGCTTTTCATTATAGTTCTAACCATATATGTTAGCATTCTTTATAAGTATAATTACTGAAAAATTTTCCTTTATGATTTACATTACAATTTTTTTGCTTTTCTAAAAACTTTTTTTGTGAAATATATGCAGAAAAGTAATAAATTTCAAAGTAGAGTTTTACATAATTATAGAGCAAATTTCATAGTATGGTATGGGTTACAGTTCCACAATTTTAGGTATTTCCTTCTAGTTGTTCTGATACATTAGAGACTACAAGAAATATCAATATAATTATTGAGTAGTCATGGTCATTTTATCTATCTTCTCTGTTATAACTCCTCACTCTCATTTGATCCTTCTCCTTATCTTCAGGGATATTTGAACAATGGCTGTTTAATTTCTTTATGTTGATAAGGGTTCTTGACATTATGCAGTGGGGGGTGCAATAATTGATGTTCTTGGAGAGACTGGCACCTCTGGGTTTCATGGCCCATTTGGTGCAGGAATAATCTGAAGGTTTTAAGTTTCTGGAAAGTAAACTTAGTGAGTGAAACTTTTATAGAGCCTCACCTAGAGGCCTGGGTATTCTTTATGGTTTTCAGAAATACTTTTGGTTTGACTTGGCATAGTATTGCAATTTACAATATCTAGCTGAAGCTTGCAGAAGAGCAACCTCCAGAATAGCCACTCAGCTCTATTTGAAGTCTTTTAACCACTAATATCTTACTTTGTTACATTTCTTTCCCTCTCTTTTGTCAGGAAGGCATTCTCAGTCCCACTATGCCAGGGCCAGCCTCATCTCTGAGAGTCATGGAATTAAAATCCTTGAAGTCATGTGCCACATAGGAGGGAGGGTAATGACTTTACTTGCAAATTTGGGCTTAAAGAAAGAGAGATCACATATGAGCAACAAAAGAGGTTCTCTGAAAGTGACTCTTAGGTATAATTTTAGGTAAGCTGAACTTCCTCATTAAAAAATTAAGTTTCATGAGGGCAAGCCTTAAGAGTGAAGGTTTCGCCTATTAACTTGGGAGTCCTTAATGCTTGAGAGAGTATCAGGAATTTCCCAGGTTGGAAATTTTAATAGTTCTAGTTTAATAATTCCATATTTTTTCTCCACTTCCTCAAGGAACTTTGCCGATATTTTATTAAAATTATCTGTTCAACATACTCTGGAATGTGTCAGGGTATTATATTAAGCTATATATAATTCTCTTCTAGACTCCCATGTGTTTAGGTTGTTTAAGTGAACTGTCCAGACAGGTTTAGTTAGATTATGTGCTACAGAAAATATAAATTTTGGACAAAATAAGCATCTCTTCCTTTTATCTCACACAGAAGGTGAAGTTATAAAATAAAGACAGTATCGTTCTTTACCCTGTATTCTTGTTGACCATAGTACCACCTGATAGTTTTTTTCCCTGACCGGATAGGAGAACAGACCAAAACATGATCGGAGGAGCTTTATTGCAAAGCTATGTGCAAGTGGGCTGAAGCCTAAGATAGTGACAGCCTTGAGCAGGAGAAGGTGTAGTGATGGTGGTCAGGGGTAGGGAAAGGGAGGTTTTAGATTTTCATCATCTGGCTTGGGAGGGAGAAATTTGGCAGACTAAACAGAGTTAGTGCAAGGTTGTAACTGTTGGGGGACAGAGGTTGGATAAGGGGAGCTATCACAGGAATTCAACTGCTGGAAGGCAGATGCAAGGACAGTCATGGGACTGCTGTGTGAGCCAGGGATGGGGGGGGCAGATTTGGTTTTATAACAGGCCTCCTGGAATTTATGGATTGGGAAAGTTTTTCGGAATGTTTGCTGAGGGTCAGTTACTTCAGGGGGTGGTTTAGCCTAACATCAATTAGCTCAGCTTCGTTCTTATCTCTAATTGAAGTCTGATCTCTCTTTTGGCTTCTTTAACAGTTGCTGTATGGAGTAGTAGTGATTTTCAGACCTGCATAACTCTCACTCTGAGTCTTAGGTGTCACACAGGTACCTAAATTTCCAGGAAAATACCAGTTCTATACATAGAGCACAGCAACTCAAAATTTAGAAATAGCATTTAAAGCTAAGGAATAAATGTGACTGCTATAAGAACTTACAATCTAGGCCCTAATTTTCTTAAGTATTTTCTAATAGGTACCATACAAAATTGTCCTTTTGTTTCTGGCTTATTTTGCTCAACATAATGTCCTCAGGGTTCATTACATTGTTGCATGCCTCACAACTTCATTCCTTTCCTTAGCTGCACGATATTCTATAGTATGTATACACACAGCACTGTTTTCCCTTCTGCTTCTCAGTCTTTATACCTTTCAGCCATCCCTATCCATTGGGTATCATGAATAATGCCGCCATAAAAATCAGTGTGCAAATGTCTATTTGAGTCCCTGTTTTCAGTTCTTTTGAGTATATTTGCAGTAATGGGATTGCCTATCATATGGCAACCCTGTATTTAGCCTCTTGTGGATCTACTATATTACTTTCTGGATGGGCTGCACCATTCTCCTACCTACCAGCATTGAATATCTATACATCTCTCTCCACATTTTTTCTAGCAATTGAATCTTTTTATTTGTTTACTTATTTATTTTGAATCTGCAGATTTTGTTGAGCTATATTCACATACCATATTTTCTACCCAAAATAAACATTCTAACAGTATCCTCACTTAGTTGTGCAATCATCATTATTCCAATTTTAGGCAATTTTCATTGCTCCAAACAGAAAAATAACAGACAGACACATCCACACTGTTCTAGTTTGCTAGCTGGCAGAATGCAATATACCAAAAATGGAATGACTTTTAAAAAGGGGGAATTTAATAAGTTGCTACTTTACAGTTCTATGGCTGAGAAAATGTCCCAATTAAAACATGTCTATAGAAATGTCCAATCTTAAGGCATCCAGGGAAAGATACCTAGGTTCAAGAAAGCCATTGACGTTCAGGGTTTCTGTCTCAGCTGGAAGGGCACGTGGCAAAGTCTGCTAGCTTTCTCTTCCAGTTTCTTGTTTCATGAACCTCCCCGGGAGGTGTTTTACTTCTTCATCTCCAAAAATTGCTGGCTGGTGGACTCTCTACTTCATGGTTCTGCAGCATTATGTCGTCCTTCTCTGCTCTCTCAGATTCCTCAAAGTTCACTGACTGCTGGACTCTGTGGTTCTTTCGGCCTTGTGTCTCTGCTCGGCTCTGCTATTCTCAGAAGTCACTCTCTGCTTCGTGGTTCTGCATCATTCTCCAGCTTTCTCCAAAATACTTCTTTTAAAGGATTCCAGTAGATAAACTAATCAAGTGTCTGGGTGGAGACATATCGCCACCTAATCAAGTTTAATACCCACACTCGATTGAGTCATATCTCCATGGAGATAATCTGAAGTTTCCAACATACAGAGCTGAATATTAGAAGAAATGGCTGCCTTTAGAAAATGGGATTAGGATTAAAACACAGCTTTTCCAGGGAACATAAATCCTTTCAAACCAGTACACACACCAAAGAGAAAACTCAAAACACCCTGTAACTCTTATTCTCCCCCCATCCCCAATTTTTTTTCCTTAAATAAACTAGTCAGTTTATTATAGGTGAAGAAAAATGCCAACAAACAGAGCAGAGATCCATAAATATTTTTGCATTTTTTCCAACAGAATCTAGTTGTTCTACTAACTTGAAAGTGTATGCAAAAATAAACTCCAAGTATTATTCTTGTAACAGTGGGAATTCATAAGGGCAATGATACCTAGCATTGCAGTTCCCTTTTAAAAAAAAATTTTATTATATAATATAGCATATATACAAGTCAAAAAAAGAAAAAAGCAGTAGTTCTCAAAGCACTTCTCACCTACCCCTCCCCACCCCCCAATTTTCTACCCATGGTGTTATTGTGGTACCAGTATGGTCTTCCTGTTAAATATGGTCCAGAGCATGCCATAGGTATTTTTTTCCATATACTACTTTATTATTATCTTTTTTTGTTGTTTGTTTGTTTTTTTTTAATTTTTATTATGAACAACAAATAAATATACAAACATTTTTGAGATGGTTACAAGTGGTGGCTTACAATATCACCATATAGTTGTGAATTCACCATAATTGTCTTTTTTGAACATTTGGATCTCTCCAGCAAAAGAAAGGAAAAACTCATATGTGCCATATCCCTTACCCCTCTATCTCATTGATCACTAATATTGCAATCTATTCAATTTCTTTTAACCTTTGTTCCCCTATTATTTATTTCTTAATCCATATTTTTTACTCATCTGTCCATACCCTAGATAAAAGGAGCATCAGACACAAGGTTTTCACAATCACACAGTCACATTGCGAAATCTGTATCATTATATAATCATCTTCAAGATACATGGCTACTGGAACCCAGCTCTACAGTTTCAGGTACTTCCGTCTAGTCACTCTAATACACCATAAACTAAAAACGGCATATCTATATAATGCGTAAGAACAACCTCCAGGATAACCTCTCAACTCTGTTTGAAACCTCTGTTAGACACTATTTTGTCTAATTTCTCTCTTTCCTCTTTTGGTTGAGAAGGTTTTCTCAGTGACATGATGGTGAGTTCCAGCTCATTCTAGGATTTCTGTCCCATATTGCTGGAAGTTTACATCCCTGGGAGTCATGTCCTACAAAGAGAAAGGGAGGGCAATGAGTTCGCTTGCCATAGAGAGAGGTCACATCTGAGCAACAGAAGAGGTTCTCTGGAGGTGACTCTTAGGCCTAATTTTAAGTAGGCTTAGCCTATCCTTTGCTGGGATAAGTTTCATAGGGGCAACCCCCAAGATTGAGGGCTCGGCCTACTGATTTGTTTGTCCCCACCACTTGCGAGAATATCAGGAATTCTCCAAATGGGGAAGTTGAATTTTTCCCCCTCTCTCCCCTTCCCCCAAGGGGACCCTGCAAATAACTTGTTTATTCACTATTCAGATCATTCTGGGATTTATTGGGGCCTCACACTAACTTGGACAAGCCAACAAAATCTCATGTCCTATTCAAGACTGGTGTTCAATTAAATTGTCCCTGTAAGTTAAATTAGGAAATGTACTAGTCAAAATATAAATTTTGTGCCAAATAAACATTTCTTCCTTTAGTCTCACACAGAAGTTCAAGTTTTAAAAAATGAATGACCATCTATTTTCAACACCCTGCAATATTGACATTACTTTGTTCTTCCTCATGCAAAAACATCTTTTAATTTGTACATTTAGTCACTGTCATTGTACATTCTAGGCATTCCTAGATTATACCATCTCAGTCTTTATCTTCTACCTTTCCTTCTGGTTTCATATGTGTCCCCAGCCCTTCTCCCTCTTATTCTCACATTCAACTTCATTCAGTGTACTTACATCATTATGCTACAATAGGTAGTATTGTGCTATCCATTTCTGATTACCATAAGTCCTGTTGCACAGTCTGTATCCCTTCAGTTCCAATTACACGATTTCTACCCTATTTCTATCTCCTGATAACCTCTGTTTCTTAACTGAAATTCTCCAAGTTATCATTAATTTTTTGTACAAGTGTCATACCTTTGAAGTAGTTTATGCAAGGATTTACTTATATTTGTAGCACTAATTGGGGAGATAAAGCACAACTCCTTTCAATCATAGTCACTTTCAATACAGCACTTACTTATAATCCCACTAATGTATTACCAACACCTCTATTCATTCCCATACATTTAAGTTCAACCTTCTTAACAAGTGTGTATATATTAGGTAGTCACGCCCTCTTCTCTCCTTCTGTCTATCTCTAGGTCCCCTGTTTTCTGTAGTTTAAGAGTCCGAGTTTACATTTTCTAGGGCCTTTGTATTAGTGAAGTCATATCGTATCTATCCTTTTGTGCTTGCTTATTTTACTCAGGGTTCATCCATGTTGTCATATACTTCAGGAACTAATTCCTTCTTAGTTACATAATATTCCATCGTGTGTGTGTGTGTATACACACCACATTTTGTTTATTCACTCATCTATTGATGGACATTTGGATTGTTTCCATCTTTTGGAAATATTCAGTAATGTTGCTTTGAACATCATTGTGCATATGTTTGTGTTACTGCTTTCAGATCTTCTAGATATATATACTGAGTAGTGGAATTGCTGGTTCATAGACCCACTTGATATTTTGTTTTCTGAAGAACTGCCAGACGGTCTTCTGCAGCAGCTATACCATTATGCATCCCCACCAGCAGTGGATAAGTGTTCTAATTTCACATCCCCCTCTCCAACAGTTGTATTTTCCTGTTAGTTTAATGACAGCCATTCTAAAAGGTGTGAGATGATATCTCATTGTGCTTTTGATATGCATTTCCCTAATAGCTAATGAAGGTGAACATCTTTTCATGTGTTTTTTTAGCCGTTTGTATTTCCTCTTTGGTAAAATGTCTATTGTATCTTTTTTCCATTTTATAATTGGGTTTTTGTTCTTTTATTATTGTGTTGTAGGATTTCATTTATACTGGATACCAATCCCTTATCAGCTATATGGTTACCAAATATTTCTTCCCATTGAGTTGGCTAGCTCTTCACTTTTTTGGCAGAGTCCTTTGAGGTACAGAAGCATTTGATTTTGAGAAGTTACCATTTATCTATTTTTTTTTCATTGCTTATGCTTTGGATATAGTGTCTGAGAACTACCTCTTCTTCAAGATGTATCCCTATTTTTTCTTTTAGAAGTTTTGATTTCTTTTAGGAGTTTTATATTTAGGTCTCTCATCCACTTGGAGTCAATTTTTGAATAGGGTGTGAGGTTAGGGTCTTCTTTCATTCCTTTGGCTATTGATATTTAGTTCTTTCATGCCTGTTTATTGAAAAGACTATTCTGTCCCAGTTCAGTGGACTTTGGGGTCTATTTCTGAACCCTCAATTTGATTCCATTGTTCAGTATATCTATCTTTGTGTTAATACCATGCTGTTTTGACCTCTGTGCCTTTATAATAAGCTTTAAAGCCAGGAAATGTAAGTCCTTCCACTTCATTGTTGTTTTTTAGGATGTTTTCGGCAATTCCAGGCCTCTCTCCCTTCCCACTAAATTTGGTAACTAGCTTTGTGAAGTTTGCCTAGTAGGTTGTAGAAATTTTGATTGGTATTGCTTTGAATCTATAGATGAATTTGGGTAAAATTAACATCTTCACAACAATTAGCCTTTCTGTCCACAAACATAGAATATTTTCCATCTATTTAGGTCTTCTTTGATTTCTTTTAGCAGAGTTTTGTAGTTTTCTGTATAGATGCTTTTACATCCTTGGTTAAGTTTAGTCCTAGATACTTAAATCTAGATACTTGACTATTCTTTAGTTACTATTATGAATGGAATTCTTCTCGTAATTGTCTTCTCAGTTAGATCAATACTAATTGTGCTGGTTTGAAAGGATGTATGTACCCTTGAAAAGCCATGTTTTAGTCAAAATCCTATTTTGTAAAGGCAGAATAATCCCTATTATGTAATTAGATCATCTCCCTGGAGATGATCCAATCAAGAGTGGTTGTTAAATTGGATTAGAGGAGATATGTCTCCACCCATCTGGTTGAGTCTTGATTAGTTTCTGAAGTCCTATAAAAGAGGAAACATTTTGGAGAATAAAAGAGATTCGGACAGAGCAGAGCAGAATGACATAGCCATGAGAAACAGAGTCCAGCAGCCAGTGACCTTTGGAGATGAAGAAGGAGAATCTCTCCCAGGGAGCTTTATGAAACAGGAAGCCAAGAGAAGAAGCTAGCAGATGATGCTGTGTTCACCATGTGCCTTTCCAGAGGAGAGAGAAACTCTGTGTTCGCCATGTGCCTTCTCACTTGAGAGAGATACCCTGAGCTTTATCGGCCTTCTTGAACCAAGGTATCTTTCTCTGGATGCCTTTGATTGGACATTTCTATAGACTTGTTATAATTGGCACATTTTCTCGGCCTTAGAACTGTAAACTAGCAACTTATTAAATTCCCCTTTTTAAAAGCCATTCCATTTCTGGTATATTGCATTCCGGCAGCTAGCAAACTACAACACTAGTGTATAGAAACATAACTGAGTTTTGTACATTAATCTTATATCCTGCCACTTTATTGAATTTGTTTGTTAGTTCAGGTAGCTTTGTTATAGATTTCTTAGAATTTTCCTAAGTAGGATCATGTCATCTGCAAATAATGGAAGTTTTACTACATCCTTTCTGATTTACCTTTTATTTCTTTTTTTTTTTAATGCCTAATTGTTCTAACTAGAACTTCTAGCACAGTGTTGAATAGTAGTAGTAGCAGTGGGCATCCTTTTCTTGTTCCTGATCTAAGGGTGAAGACTTTCAGTCTTTCACTGTTGAATGTGATGCTAGTTTTGGGATTTTCAGATGTGCCTTTTATCATATTAAGGAAGTTTCCTTCGATTCTTACCTTTTGAAGTGTTTTTATCATTAAAGGATTCTATATTTTGTTGAATGCTTTTTCAGTGTCAGTCGAGGTGATCATGTGATTTTTTTTTCCTTTTTGATTTATTAATGTGCTGTATTACATTGATTGATTTTCGTATGTTGATCCACTGTTGCATTCCTGGAATGAATGCCACTTTGTCGTGGTGTATGATTATTTTTATGTTCCTTTAGATTTGATTTGAGAGTATTTTGTTGAGAATTTTTCCATCTGTATTCCTTAGGGAGATTGCATATAGTTTTACATTCTTGTAGTATCTTTATCTGGTTTTGGTATTAGAGTGATGTTAGCTTCATAAAATGAGTTAGGTTGTGTTCCTTTTTTTTTTTCAGTTTTTTTGAAGCGCTTGAGCAGGAGTGGTGTTAATTCTCTTGGGAATGTTTTTTTAACATTTCCCTGTGAAGCCATCTGACCCATCTCTTTTCTTTGTAGGAAGATTTTTGATGACTGATTGAAACTCTTTACTTGTGAATGATTTGTTGAGATCTTCTCTTTCTTCTCGAGTCAGTGTAGGATGGTCATGTGTTTCTGGAATATTGTTCATTTCCTCTATGTTGTCTAGTTTGTTGGCATATAATTGTTGATAGTACCCTCATGATTATTTCTTTAGGATTCATAGTAATGATTTCCTTCTCGTTTCTGATTTTGTTTATTTGCCTCTTTTCTCTTCTTGACTTTGTCAGTCAACAGGGTTTGTCAATCTTGTTGATCTTCTTGAAGAATCAAGTTTTGGTTTTATTGATTCTATTTTTTTTTTTCTCGAGTTCATTTATCTCTCCTTTAATCTTTGTAATTCCTTTTCTTCTACTTGTTTTAGATTTAGTTTGCTGTTCCTTCTTCAGTTAGGTCTTTATTTTTATCTCATTTCCTTTTTAATGTATCTACTTAGAGTTCCAAGTTTCCCTCTCAGTACTGCCTTCATTGCATCTCATTGGTAGGTTTTGATATACTGTATTCTCATTTTCATTCATCTCCAGGTATTTACCCTGTTCCTCTTGCAGTTTCTTTTTTGACCCACTATTTAAGAGTGTTTTGTTTAGCTTCCATATATCTGTGGAAGTTCTGTTTCTTTGGTTGTTATTGATTTCCATCTTCATTCCATTGTGGTCAGAGAAAGTACTCTGAATAATTTCAATCTTTTAAAGTTTATTGAGACCTGTTTTGTGTCCCAGTCAGTGTATGATCTATCTGAGAGAATGTTCCATGAACACTAGAGAATAATTTTTATCCTCATGTTTTGGGATGCAACAACTGTATATGTCTGTTAGGTGTAATTCATTTATCACATTCTTTAGGTTCTCTATTTCCTTATTGATCCTTTGTCTGTTCTATCTATAGAAGATAGTTGGGTATTGAAGTCTCCTGCTATTATTATAGAAACATCCATTGCTCCCTTCAGTTTTGCCAGTGTTTGCCTTATGTACATTGGAGCTCCTAGATTAAGTGCATAAACATTTATAGTTGCTATTTCTTCTTGGTGAATTGACCCTTTTATTAGCATAATGTCCTTTCTTGTCTCTTATGAAATTTTTGCATGTAAATTCTACTTTAATATTAGTATAGTTGATATGAGTGTAGCTACCCCTGCTTTGTTTTGGTTATAGTTTGCATGGAGTATTTTTTTCCATCCTTATATTTTCAATCTATTTGTATCTTTGGGTCTAACATGAGTCTGTTGTGAACACCATACAGATGAATCGTACTTTTTAATTCATTGTGCCAATCTGTATCTTTTAATTGGGAAGTTTAATCTGTTCACATTACTGTAAAGGATGTACTTGATTCAGCTTTCTTATTCTTTGATTTTTATTTGTCAGATCTACTATTTTCCTCTCTCTCTTTTGAACCTTTAAGCTGCCCTTTCTAATACTCTTCAATTCTGTGCCTTTCTCCAGTCAGCTCTCTCCTTTTTTTTTCTAACCAACAGAACTCCTTTTAGTATTTCTTGTATAGCTGGTCTTTGACGTCTTCTTTCAGCATATTTTTGTTTGTGAAGATTTTAAACTCTCCCTCAGTTTTTTTTTGTTTTTTCTTTTCTTTTTTCCTTTTTGTTTTTATCTCTCCCTCACTTTTGAATGACAGCTTTGCTGGATAAAGAATTCTTGGCTAACAATTTTTCTTCTTCACCACCATGGATGCCGTGGACTAGTCAGTACTTAGTCTTATGTAGCTGCCATTGCATGTGGTGAATTGCTTTTCTCTTGCTGCTTTCAGGACTTTCTCCTGTCTTCAGCATTTGACAATATGATCAGTATATGTCTTGAAGTGGGTCTATTTGGAGGTCTTTCGGCTTCTTTGATTTGCACATTTATGTCTTTTATAAGGGTTGGAAGTTTTCCCTAGTTATCTCTTCAAATATTCCTCCTAGCCCTTAACTCTTTTCTCTTCCTCTCGGACACCATTTATTCTTATATTTGTGCACTTCGTGTTGTCTATCACTTCCCTGAGATCCAATTCAAATTTTTCCATTTTTTCACCATTCTTTTGTATGTTTGCATTCGGTTGTCCTGTCCTCTACTTCACTTATTCTTTCTTCTCCTTCTTAAAATCTTATGTTGTGTGTCTTTAATATATTTTTAATTTGATCTATAGTACCTTTCATTTTCATAAGATCTCCTATTTTCCTATATATTCTTTCACATTCTTCTTTATGCTCCTCTAGTTTCTTCTTGAAATCCTTTATGTCTTTGGCCAGCCCATTGAAGTTATTTGGAAGATTTGTATGTACTTCTTTTATTAGCATCTCCAAATTCTGTGTCTCTGGCTTTTTAATTTGGTCATTTGTCTTGGTTTATATTCTTGATCTTCATATGCTTTCTTACTTTCTGCTGATCTCTTCACAGTTGATTATTTTGATAAGATTCTTTTGAAAACTGACTTCCCTTGCTCACCTAAGATTTTATGCTTGCTTTGGTTTGTATTGAAAGCCTCCTTTGGCTCTTGGTTTATCAGCATTCTTAGTCAGAGCAGGGCCAAGGCCTCCTAGGAGAAATGTAAGTCTCTGGAACCAGTTTGCTAGAGTGTACTTTCCCAGTCTTTGCAGCAGATGGCGATCTTGGTCCATCTGTTCCCCTTAATTCCGCTTTTCCCAGACTGGCTGCCAAATTCTAGTCAGTGCAACAGGTCTACATGTATTCTGGAGACCTCCTGCTTCAGGTCAGGTTTGGGCACTGTGCACTTTGGTGGTGAATCCACTTGAGGGTACACTGGGTCTGGTGATTCCCAGGTTTCTGAGTGGAAAAAGCTCTGGCTGTGGGGCTGAGTATTTCATCTTCCCCAGTCCTTAGTCAGGTTGGAAGTGCCCTACTATTCAGCAGCCTGCAAGATCCCTGCCCGTCTTCACCCCACCTGTAACTGGGGTCTGGGAGAGGCTCTTGGAGTTTCCAGGTAGCTTTATCCTTTGTTCCTGCCTCTCCATCCTTGCATGCAGTGAACTCCGCGGACGTTTATGGAGTAAGAATACAGGCAGCAGAATATAGAGTGTGACTTTTCCCTGCTGATTGTCAGATTGACTCTGCTGTGCTCTGCATTCTCTCTTCTCGAAGAGAGGACCCCCCCAGTCTTCCCTTAAACCAGGCGCCCACAGCAACCTGCCTCAGGGTTGAGGGATAGGCACTTCACACCACAGTAAGTTCTCATGTGTGGCTAAAATAAGTCTGTTGATTTCCAGATTCCCACATGGGAATTCCTAGCTGTGCCTAGCTGGTTGTGGAGATAGGAATGCTGGAGTGCTCAGCTCCTCCGTTACCACTCCAGGCTGGCATGTAGCAGCCAGCCCCATAGGCATCAAGATCAAATAAACTCACCCTGTCCTTTCAGCCAGAATTTTTCTGCTTTTTCATTAAAGTCTTCCCTTTATAATTTAGGAGTCCCTCCTCTGGCTGCTCATACCCTGGAACTACTGTCCCAGTCATTTTCTGCCTTTTCTACTGATTCCCCAGTAGAGAGGTTAGCTCTGCTTCTCCTGTTCTCCCATCTTTCTGGAAGTGCTTCTTGGTACATTCTTATTCATAATCTCAAGTAAGGGTTCATGGAGATCTATTTCTCATGGTGAATGTGAGCACCTACTTCTAGGATGTATTTCACATCATTGCCACAAGCTTGGAATTGCCAGGCATTAAATTTTTTGATGATCTGGAGGATATGATATGTTGCTTCAATACATATATTTTTCTTACTACTCATGAAATTTCACATCTTTCCATAGATTTAGAATCTATTTATGCTTACTCTTCTGTGAAATTGCTGTTTAATTCAGATGTTGGTTAGCTTTTTCTTATAGAGCCAAATAGTAAATATTTTAGTTTTTGTAGGACATGTACTTTTTGTTGCGGTCATTTAACTGTAATGTGAAAGCAGCCATGATGATATGTAAATGATTAGACTGTGTTACAATAAAACTTTATGGACACCACAATTTGAATTTCATATAATCTTCCTGTGCCATGAAATATTATTATTTTGATTTTTTTCATCCACTTAAAACTATGAAAAACATTCTTTGCTCATCCTGCCAATTTTATTTTGTCAAACCTTGCTTTAGTTTATCTGTTGGGGGTGGGGGATGGTGTTGGCCAGTGGAATGCATGTTTATTTGTTTCCTTTTTGATTTGTAGGAAGTCACGTAATATTCTTTATATTAATCCTTACACAGTTTATATGTTTCGAAAAGCTACTCCCAGCTTGATTATTATTTTTTCACTGTGATGTCTTTTTCTTTTCTTTTTTGGTGATGTCTTGATGAGCAGAAGTTCTTAATTTTAATGCAACTAAATTGGTCATTCTTTTCCTTAAGAGTTTGAGATTTTTGTAAAGTATTTAACAAATACCTTGAGTTTATCAAGGTATTCCCCTATCTGGTCTTCTAAAAACTGCATAGTTTGACTTTTCACTTTTAGGACTTTCTTCCTACCTATATTTGATTTTTATAATGGATGAGGCTGTGGACTAATTCTATTTTTTCCCTCCAAATGGCACTTAATTTCACAACACTATTTATTGAAATAGCTATCTTTTTCTCACTTGTCTGCAGTGTTTGGGGTATTAAATATACCCCATATATGATGAGTTTGTTCCTGGGTTCTCTATTCTGTTTTCAGTGGTTTCCTTGTTTATCCTTGTAGTAGTAGCAGACATACCTGTAATAGTCTTTACTTGGTGTTGTATACTGTTCTAAATGCTTTATAAATATTAATTTATCGAAACCTTGCAAATGCCAAAGAGATGATAAGAACTTCATTTTCCAATTTTATGGATAAAGAAACTAAAGCACATAAAGTTTAACTTCTTAGGTCACATAGCCAGTAGAGCTTGGTCTGCTATCCTGGATAATAATGCATTGTGACTCTTTACTTTATGCTCCTAACCATTTTAACTGCCTCTTAATTCCATACTGATTTAATCTTTAGTTTTATAATAAGCTTTCCGCCTAGTTCTTCTCCATTAACGCCTTCACTATTTGGTGGACCTTTGTACTTCCATCTAAATTTTAGAATGCTCTTTTTCCAGGTCAAACAAAAATGTCTCATTGAATTTTGCCTTTAAAAAATAATCGTTTTCTGGTGTCATCAAACATCGAATGAGTGCTCACATTTTCCTTGTTTCAGAATTTTTTTTCTTTCAGTTTATCTCAGTCAGGATCCACAGGAGTCCACAAAGTGCGTATGTTTTATATGTCTCTTAAATCTGTCTCAGTCTGTAAGTTTCCTTTTATCTCTCTTCCCCATCCTCCCTCCTCTTTTCCTTCTTCCCTTCACCCTCTCTCCTTTCCTTTTGCTTATTGAAGCAACTGTCTTATTTGTTCTGTAGCATTTTCCACAGCCTGGATTTTGCTGATTGCATTCTTCTGATTTGTTTAATATGTACCTCTGTTTTCTGTGTTTCCTGGAAAATGATAGTTAAATCTTCGTGCATGGTCAAATTCAGAGTTTTTGTGTTGGAAAGAATACTTCATAGTTGGTGTTGTGTATTTTCAGATAAGGCAGTGGTGTCTGTCTTTCTTTCTTTGAGTGACGATAGCAGCCATTATTTCATTAGGGGTTCAAAATGTAATATTCTAATTTAAATATGTTTTTGTCATTTACTACATGGAATACTTTGCTAGTCTTTATGTTGATATCTATAATTGTTTTAGCTTCTCAAAAGTTTCTTCTTAAATAGATTCATGGGGCTCATAAAAACTATATTTCCTGAATATTTACCTGTTCTGTGATACTTTTATTTGAAGGGTAGTTTGGCTGGATGGATGTTAAATCTTTGGCTTGCATTTTCTTTCCTAGATGATCTGAAACATGCTGTTCTATGACTTATGTCCTAGTGTTGCTAATGACAATTATTATGACAAAATTTTGACTTTCTTTCCTTTATAGAACTTTATCCTTTTGCCTAGATATTGAGAGCTTATTGTAAGCTTTGTGTAGGTAGGACTTTGGACAGGTAGACATCATGTTAGATGACCAGACAGTGATTCAGTCATTTTATGGTCCTAAAAATTGAGAGTGTCTGAAGATATTTCTCTCTTGGGTTAGTCAATTTCCTTTGAGAAAAGTTCCATTATTTGTGTTTGCCTGACATTCTAGATTCTTGGAGCCAGTTGCATGAAGAATGTGAGGCTTCACCGTTCAATTTACAGATTTTCACTTAGAATACCTGATTCTCCCTGTGGTGTTTTATTTATTTACCCCTTATTTGTGCCTAGTGTCTCCTTGACCACAGTCTCTCTGCTCTAAACTCTGTCTTCAGCACATTTTTTTTTCTTATGTGAATGTGGGGGAGGGACAGTCACATGGTTTCTCATATAACTTAAGCAGACTGTTTTTTTCATTAATTAATTTAAACAGTGTTTGAGGTAAAATCAAAAGATGAAAAGACCTTTTTTTCCATGGGGAATTCAATAAATACAAAACAATATTAGGGTCTCGTAAGTACTTTGAAAATCAATAAAGTAGAATAGTTTGATAGATAGCTAGTAGAATAGTATTTTAGGATTGTCAAGACATGACTATCTGTGAAAGAGGCATTTGACAGAAAGCTTAATCAATTGAGAAAATGTAAGTCTTCTGGAAAGAGCATTCCAGGTAGAGGAAATAGGAAACATAAAGGCCCTGTGGCAGGAAAGTGCTGGTATATTTGAGAGGCTCTAGGGACCTTGGTATCTCTTATATAAAATTCTTTCTTTATTTTTGTGTTCATATTTACTGAGGCATAATTTTACGTTCAGCAAAATTCACTCTTTTTGATATGCAGTTCTATGAGTTTTGACAAAAGTATACAGTTGTGTAACTACCATCGCCTTCAAGTTATAGAATAGATCCATCACCCCCCAGAATTCACTCATCTTCTTTGTAGTTAATCACTCTCCATTCTCTGAGTTACGGGAATCATTCCTGTTTTTTATCCCTATAGATTTGTCATTTTCAGAATGTTAAATAAATGGAATCATAGCAGATGTGATTGGTAATTTCTTTCCCTGATCAGTCCGGCTTCAGAGTTCTTTATTTTATTGACCTTTTTAAAGAGCCAGCTTTTATTTCAATTGAATTTTTTTTGTGGGTTTTCTTTCTTCAGTTTCATTGATTTCGTTATCATTTTTAAATTTCCTTCTGCTTGCTTTGGATTTAATTTGTTCTTCTTTCCCTAGTTTTTTTTTTTCTTTTAAAATGGAAGCTTAGATTATTGACTTGAGAACTTTCTTATTTTGTAATATTAGCAGTTAGTGCTATACACTGCTTTAGCTGCATTTTGCAGATTTTAATATGCTGTGATTTTAATTTTTATCCAATTCAAAATATTTTCTACTTTATCTTGTGGTGTTCTTTTAGCCATGGTTTATTTAGAAATGTGGTATGTAACTTCCATATATTTCGGGATTTTCCAGGTCTCTTTGTTTCACTGATTTTATTGAGGGCAGATAACAAATTTTTAATTATTTTAGTTCTTCTAAACTTGTTGATATTTTGTTTTTTGAGGGCAGATAACAAATTTTAAGTTATTTTAGGTCTTCTAAACTTGTTGATATTTGGTTTTTGGCCCAGACATATATGGTCATTCTTGGTTGCTAGTCCATGTGTACTTGAAATCACTGTTTATTTATGTGTTGTTGGGTGAAATGTTCTATATCTGTCGGATAGAACGGATATGGTCAAGTAGATTGATAGAATTGTTAAGACTACTGGTTTTCTGTTTATTGGTTCTGTTGATTTTTGAGGAAAAGTCTTGATTATAACTGTGGATTTGTCTATTTCTGCTTTCAGTTTTCCCACATTTTGCTTCATGTTTTTTGGAGAGCTCTTGTTAGATGTATCTATGGATATAGGGCTTATTTATGCCTTCTTAGTGCATTAATCCTTTTATGGTTATGTAATCTCCCTTGTTATCCTTGGAAATAGTCCTTATTCTTCTTTATCTCCAGTTAATATAGCCATTTCAGATTTCTTTGATTAGTGTTGGTGTTGTGTATCTTTTTCTTTCCTGTAACTTTTAATTTATCTATGTCTTTATATTTAATATGGGTTTCTTATAGAGAGCCTGTATTTATTTGGTTTGTGCTTTTATATTCAATCTGACTGTCTTTGCCTTTTAATTTGTGTTTAGACCATTTAAAAAATCTGCCGGGGTGATTAATTGATAAATTGGATTAAAATCTTCCAACTCTATCACTATTTTTTTCCATTCTGTAGTTGTTTATTTTGTTCTTCATTCCTTTTTTTGGGTCTGTTTTTGGATTCATTATATAATAGTCCATTTCATGGATTCCGTAGGAAATACTTATCTTTAACCATAGTCTACCATCAGATACTACTTTATAGTTTCAAATATAGTGTAATGATCATATAGTACTGTAATTCCAGCTTCCTATCTTTCCTGGTACTATTGTCATATGCTTTACTTTTGCATATGCTGAAACAATATATACCTACCATTTTTGGTTGGTTTCCTTTAGAGTGAGTAATAATTTTAAAAATATGTTATTGTTTCGTTTTGCCAAAGCTGCCAAAATGTAATGTACCAGAAATGGAGTGGTGTTTAACAATGGGGATTTATTAGCTTACAAGTTACAATTCTATGACCTTGAAAATGTCCAAATTAAGGCATCAGCAGGAGGATACCTTCTCCAAAAAAGGCTGCTGGCCTCTGGGATGCCTCTGTCACATGGGAAAACACATGGCTGGTGTCTGCTGGTTTCATTGCTTTCAGCTTCAGGCTTCGTTGGTTTCCTATGTGGGTCCTCTCTTAGCTTCTTCATTGCTTTTTTCTCTAAACTCTTGCCTTTTATCTTTAAAGGATTAAGACCCACCTTGAATGGAGTAGGTCACATCTCAGATTGAAATAACCTAACCAATAAGTCTGCACCTACAGAAATGGATTAAGAGAACATGGCCTTTTCTGGGCTGTCAGCTTCAAACATACACGGTTATGTTTTCCATTTCTGGAACTCATTTCCTCATATAGATTCAAGTTTCTATTACTTTTATTTTTTTCCTGGAGAATGCTCTTTATCAGTTCTTATAATGCAGTTCTGTTGGTATTTTAGTTTCTTAGGCTGCTCAAGTAAATACTATGAAATTCATTGGGTTAAACAATGGAAATTTATTTGCTCATGATTTGAAGCTGGGACAGAGTCCAAATCAAGTTGTTATCAAGGCAATGCTTTCTTTCCAAAAACTCTGGTGTTCTAGGACTGGCTGCCTGTGATTCTTGGTCCTTGGCCTGTCATTTGGCAAGGCATATGGTGACATCTCCTGGTCTCTCCCTTCTCTTCTTGTTCCATTGAATTTAAGCTTTTATGGCATTCTGTATCTGTCTTAATTTCATTCTGCTCATAAAGGATTCAAGTAATAGGATTAAGACCTATCCTGATTGAGGTGGGCCATACCTTAACTAAAGTATCCTCATCACAAGGTCCTACTTTTGCAATGGGTTCAAACCCACAGGGATGGATTAAGTTGAAGGACATGTTTTTCTGAGGCACACAGAGCTTCAAACCGCTACAGCTGGTAATGAAGTCCCTCAACTTTTTTTTTGGTGGGGGGAGGGGGGAAGTAGATGGAGAAAAGAGAGCCAGAGTAAAACCTTTATTTTTCCTTAATTTTGGAGTGACGTTTTTGCTGGTATAGAATTCTGGCTTGACAGGTACGTTTATGGCTCACTCTGTAAAGATACAACTTCATTGTTTTTGTCTCATGTGGTTTTGACTAGAAGTCTTATGTGTATGTGTGTGCATTTGTTCATCTGTATATTATCTGTTGTCTATCTCTGAGTATGTTAAGGATTTGAATATGTTTGGTCCATGTGTGTGACATATGTTTTGGTACTTGTCCTGATGGCATTCTTTAAGCTTCTTGGATCTAACATTATTTTTCATTTTCTCTTCAAATATTTCTTCTACCCCCCCCCAGTCTCTCTCTCTCAGTCTCTCTCCATTTCCCTCTCAGTCCCTCTCTACTGACTCCTTCTGCCTCAAAAAAATTCCTCTTAGATTCACATTAGCTGAAGTTCTATTCAACTTATTATTTTTTTTTTACTCTTTTCTCATGGTGTTTTAGTTTGGTTAACTTCTGTTTACTTATTTTCAACTTCATTGATTCTTTCCTCAGCTACGTTGAATCTACAAATGAACCATTGAAGGTATTCTTTGTCTGTTGTTACTTTAATATTTGTGTTTGACTCTTTATTCTTCTTTCTGTATCTCTGTCCTTTTGTTCATGTGTGTTTTCCACCTTTTCCACTAGACCTTTTACCATATTAACTGTAGTCATTTAAAATTCCCTGTTTGGTCGTTCTGACATCTGTGTTTTATGTAAAAATATGGTTCTAGATTGGATTATCATTTGTTGTGTATTTTTTTCTTGCCTTTTGGGTTTCTTACAATTATTTATTTAATGTCAAGCATCATATAAGGTAATAGAAACTATAATAAATAGTATTTATAACCTCTTTTCCTCTTAGGTTGTTGGCATAGGAAATTCAGGCAATCTAGTAGAGAAATGAGTTGGCTTTGGGTTTTCTTGTTTACTGTGATTACTTCAGTGTACCACAGGCTTCATATTCCTTCAGCTATAGCTTGTGTTTAGGGTAGGATCTATGTTGCTAGAATAGGGGAGGGCAGGTGGTTTGCAGTGTGTCAACTTCATGTTCAATTTTTTTTATTTTTTTATTTTTTTAAATTTGCATATGGGCAGGAGGCACCAGGGATCGAACTCCAGACCTCCAGCACGGCAGGCCAGAGCTCTGCCTGCTGAGCTACGGCAGCCGCCCCATGTTCAACTTTTAACCTTTCCTCCATTCCTGTACCTCAGAAAATTCTCCTTCTGCATTCTTGGTTCTCTCTGTGATATTAGAGACTGCTGCTGTTCTCTAGTGCTTACTAGAGAAACGTGAGGGGCTTGTATGTTGTCATTTTCCACTTTCAGTCTAAGCAGTCCTGTTTTTCTAGGTCTCAGACATGGGGCATTTTTGGTAATCCTGCCCTTCTTTCCCATGGCATCTGACTTCATATCTTTGGTTACTTCTGCGTGGGAGGAATATCCTCCTATGAATGTAGCTAAAGGGGGTCTCTAATGGTCTAATCACAGGAGGGCTTCTTGTTCTTCCCCCAGACATAAAGGGAATTTAAATTAACCTTGTCCCTTGGGGTTTGGGTCTTCACATATACCCTGAGAGTGATAAATAGTTTGCTGCCCTTTCCCGTATGTCTTAAGGTTTTTCTTCTAAGCAGAGAATAATCCTTGTAGGGTTTTGGGTCTTTCCTGCCCTGGAAGCTTTCTCCTCTTTCAGGCTTGTACCAAGGGAACTTTTTCTGTTCTTCTGTCCTACCCATAGTCTTTCTCATGAGTTCCCAGGGGAGGCTCTGGAAAGTTTTTATCTCATATGAGCTCCCAGTCAACCTCAGCAATTAATTTGAAAAATTTTAGATAAATTCATCTTACCTGACTTGTATGGTACCTTCCTGTCCCTTTCTACTGTCCTCTACCCACAGATGAGCCAGTCAGTGCCCATGTTCTATGTCTCCTTGAAGGTGCCTGTTTTTTCTTAGATTTAGGCCATTTGGCTGTCCTTTGACCTCAGATCTCTAAAGGTTTCTAGAAAAGTTAAGATTTTTGTGATTTCTGCATTTGTTGTTGTTGTTGTAGTTAGAATGACCCTCTTTCCATCTTTCTATGTCCCAGAGAAAAACTGAGCTTCTAGGCTCTTATCAGCCTCATGTTGTATCTCAACCTTCAAAGGTTGTAATTAATTATGTATTGATGGCTCTTCAGCTCCCTACCCTTTTCTAGCATTTAGGAGAGTGGAAAAAACTATAAACAAGGTTCTTTAGTACTCTGTCCATCTTTCAAAATTTTTGTTAACAATTCAGATCTGCTGTTGTCCTCACTATTTTTAAACTAGTATTACAGAGATTGAGATTCTAAACCACTCTAAGTAATTCTTGGTCAGCAAATGAGATGGATATTTACAAATTAATAAGGAACAGAAGTATAGATATAAGAAGAGCCCCTTTGGAGAATTTGGGAAACCCATTCAAGTACCTCAAATCAAGAAGAGTAGATTTTGGTAGGTATAGTGTTAGTAGGAAGTGTTTTTCAAGCTTTTCTGTCAGTGAACAAAGGTTTGCATTTATAAAGTGACTCTCAGTATGCGAGTATACACACTAAATGAAAATACGTACTCTGATATATTTCCTTCTGTCTCTATTTTTAAAAAATGCTAAAAAAAAAAAAAAAATGCTGAGCCGGATCTATTAAATTGATTTCATGATCCACAAAGGGAGCTGCCATCGCCAATTTAAGAACCTTGCAGTTTAAGTTCTCCTAAGGGAGTTAAAATTTTCTCCTTATTTGTGCTTAATTTGAATACCTGGAAAATTTTCCAAATTATGCCTTTTCTCTCTCTTTTTTTTTTTTTGCTTAATTTTTGTACTGAAGGCAGATCATTTCAGCAATGGATTGTGATAATTTTCTCTTTTTTAAGGCTGTTTATATCACTGGAAAAGAAGTCTTTAGCTTCAAAATGGTTTCTTACATGGATGCAACTGCTGGTTCCGCATATACAGATATGAATGTGGTTGACATTGAAGTTAATTTAACTGTTGGTTGCATTGAAGTAGTTTTTGTCACAAAATTTCTATATTCTATATTGGTAAGTATGGTACTGTGCTATTTTTATTTTTATACTAATTGAAAATTGTTGGGCATCAAACCTAGATGAAAAAGAACAAGAATTCCTTACTTGATTTTTTTCTTGATTCTTCACTATTTTATAGTTAAAATTAATCAAAATGACTGAAATATGTGTAGTGTCTTATTTATATACTATCACATGGGAATATTCCAGTTAATTGAAGCATGTATTTTATATATTACATATAATATATCTATATTAAATGAATTCTTTATTTTTTTATGCTATTGGTTTAAATTTTTCTTTGTTTTGCCTTGCTTCCCACTCTAATTAAAAATGCTGAATATGTAATTGAATTTTGTTTTGGTCTCAGGTCATCATTAAGAAAACTTTTTTTACTATTGTGCTATAAGTTTGTGATTGTCTGAGACTTTAGTGTGAGCTTTAGTCCCTGTATACTCTCTCTTGAGCTATTTGAGTTTCTATTTCTACTTTTTATAGACTTTTTCCTGTGTTTTTCCCTTACTGTCAGCTGATCATTTTTCCTCTGAATGGCGTACTTATTTCTATGACTTCATTATTTATTTCTCTAAAATGCTGTCTCTAATTATTTTGATGTTGAAACAACATAATCAAATCTAAGACATTAATGGAATAAGTAGGCTAAGGATGGTGATATAAGCAAAGAGAGTATTTATATGTTTGGATATATTGGGAAGATGTAGAGCCCTCTTGTTATTTCTGAATTTCAAGATGTTCTAAATGAGGTTGCTTATTTTGTGTTATTTCTAATTGAGGCTAAAATGCAGTTTTTTTCTATAATCATAAAATATTCTTTTGTACACAGAAAAGTAAAAATGAACGAGTATTCCTTGCCTAAATATTTTTACAACGCATAAGCATAAGTTATTGCTCACTTTTCTGACAGCATTTTATATGCAGAAATTATTGAATATAAAAATATCATGTTTTTCTCTGTAAACATGAAAATAACCGTAATTTTAGGTAATTATATTTTGGGTTGTTGAGGGTTTTCCTAGAATTCAGAGATTAGAAAACTTGATTTAGAGTTCTTAAAGAAGCATATTTTATAGTTTTTTATATTATGAGCCATAAACTCTTTGTCCATTGTGTTTGGATAAGGAAATATAATAAGATTGTTTTCCTAATGTGAAAAAATAAAGGAAATAGATATAGATGAAATCTTCTAATATCCCCAGTTTGCTTTGTTGTAGAGATTAGACTTTTCCACTGCATTTGTGAATTACATGTTTTTGTCTCTCATATTTTGCAGGAGAAAATTAAGATTTAATATATACAATTAGACTGAATAAACAAATTATGCTTGATTGTACTAAGTAAAAGTTTTTCATATAGAGATAAAATCGTAAGCATTAATATGCATTTAATAAGCCCTATTCACTAGTGGTAGGCTTAAAAGTCTTACTTGCTAATGGTAACCTTAAGAATATAATTCTGTTGTCTTTGTAGGGTTTTTGAAGTTATTTTTTGTATTAGAGAAGCTGTAGGTATACAGAAAAATCATGCATAAAATACCGGGTTCCCAATACTACTGTATTATTAACACTTGCATTTAGTGCAGTACATTTGTTATAGTTGATGAAAGAACTTTTCTCTAATTGTACTATACTGTAGTCCATGGCTTACATTAGACTTCACTCAGTGTTGTACAGTCTGTGGATTTATTTTTAGATTTTTATTTTAGTGATATATATATATATATACTACCTAAAGTTTTCTTTTTTTTATTATTTTTACTTTAGTGATATATATATATACTACCTCAGGTTTCCTCTTTTAACCTCACATTGAAATATATAATTCAGTGCTGTTCATTTCGTTCTGCAGGCTTTTATAGGTAACTTTCAAGCAGCTAAACAAGCCTTGGCTGAGGCAACTGTTCAGGCAGCAGGAATGGCTGCCACTGGTGTAAAAGAATTGGCACAGAGAAGTACTAGAATGGCATTGGATGTTAACATCAAAGCCCCAGTTGTGGTCATTCCACAGTCTCCAGTTTCTGAAAACGTTTTTGTTGCTGATTTTGGCCTAATTACAATGACAAATACGTTCCATGTGATAGCAGAGAGCCAGAGCAGCCCCCCACCTGTTATTGATTTGATAACAGTAAAGCTGAGTGAAATGCGACTATACAGGTAATCTTTACACGGGTATATTTGGTAGAATGCAATCTTTTTCTTCTTTGTTTGCATCAAAGTCTTCTGTTTACGATGGGATTTTATTTTTTATTAATAATTGTACTAATTTTTTTGGCTACTTCTCTAAGTATTTTTTTGGTATTTTAATTTTAGTCTGTTAGACTTTAAAATCCTAGAAATTATTTGAAAATTATTCCTCAGGGAATGGGGAGAACTATAAAATTTATTATTTGAGGAAGTCTTTACACAAAGAAGACTGAAGAAGAGGTGGGGCTTTTATGTTGCAATGTGCATCTCAAACTTTTAAATTTTGTTCCTTGAATCTGGTTCTCTAAATTTTTTTTAAGAAATAGAATGCAACCTTATATGATAATTGGGCAAAAAATTAATGCTCAGAGGAATAAATGAATATCCAGATTGTTGCAAAGCTTTTATACTGTGTGCTCTGTATCTGTTCTGTATTTAGTAATGTTAAATTTAGTGATGCTGGATTTATTTCTGAACCATCAATTCTCTTCCATTAGTCTCAATGTCTGTATTTATACCACAGTGTTGCAGTGACAGTGGCATTGTAGCAAGTTTTGAAATAGAGAAGTGTGAGACCTTCTACTTTGTTCTTCATTTCCATATTGACTTCGCTATTTGGGGCCCTTTGGGATTCTCTGTTAAAAACAAAACAAAACAAAAAAAAAAACTGTTTCCATTTCTGCAAAAAAGACTGCTAGGATTTTGATAAGGATGACATTGAATTTGTAGATCACGTTAGGTAGTGTGCTGGTTTCAAACTGTTATGTACCCCAGAAAAACCATATTCTTTTAACCTAATCCAATCTTGTGGAGGCAGAACTGCTGTTTGAGAGGAACCTTTGATTAGATTATATCCATGGAGATGTGGGCCTGCCCATTCGCGGTAGGTCTTGATTAGTTTACCGGAGTCCTTAAAAGAGCTCATGGAGAGACAGAGACAATAGAGAGCAGATGCCTAGTCACAGACTTTTGTAGATGGTTGGAGAACTGATACAGAGAGCAGATGTGTAGACACGGACATTTGAAGATGCAGAAAAAGAAGGCCCCAGCAGAAGCCAGAAAGACTCACAAGAACTGAGGGCCATTTGAAACCCGAAGCCATGAGAGAAGGACAGCAAACATTGCCATGTGCCTTCCCATGTGACAGAGAAACCCCAGACACCTTTCTTATTTTTTTTTTTTTT
>PVIY010023913.1:0-38749 GCA_004026745.1 Myrmecophaga tridactyla | reverse complement strand
CGTGAACCAGGTGAGTTGCAGGGCAGAGAGTGGGGTGTGGCATGGGGGTGAGTTGTGCATGGCACAGGGCAGTGCATGGCATGGGGGTACAGGGTGGGGCATCAGGGTGGGGTGTGGGTTCGTGGGTTGTGGGGCTGTGGAGGTAGGGCACAGTACTCTGGGGGTAAGAAGTGGCATGTAGTGGGGCACAGGGCACAGAGATAGGGACAAGGGTATGAAGTGGGACATGGTATGTAGAGGTGTAGGGTGCAGGGCACAGGGGCGCAAGGCACAGCAGTGTGGGGGTGCAGTGTGTGGGGGTGCCAGGACACCAGTTCATGGGGGTGGGGTGCAGGGTGCAAGGCTGCTAGCTATGACACAGGTTGCTTCCCATTCCCACCTTCCTGTCCATGCATTCCTGAAGTCTCCAGGCCTCTGTATGGAAAGGGGAGCAGTAGGCTCTGTCCTCACACTGGGTGGTCTCCGTGAGCAGGGAAAGCAATTTTACTGGTTTCTGGGTTCCCTGAGGGAGCTTCAGTCTACAGAGCTGAGGGGGCTGATATCCCAAGCTAGCTACAGGGGCAGGTTCTTCCTGCATGCAGCCTCTTGTCCCTGGGGGAGTCCCAGCCTAGTGCATTCACCCATTCTCTGCATCCCTATTCCTAACCTTTTTCATTAGGACCTCACTACGTAGTGCAGAAGACCCTCTCAAGTCATCCATATCCTGGAACTGCTGTCTTGGCAGTTCTGCTGTTACTTCTCTACTTTTTCCTTGGAGCAGGGGTGAGCTCAGCCTATCCTATTGTGCCATTTTCCCTGAAGTTAGGAATGCACTTCTCATGGATAAATCTAAAACATATTTACACTGAGTAAAAGAAGCTAGACCAAAGAGGGCAGATACTGTATGATTCCACTTATTCAAATTCTAAAAAGGGAAGTGACAGGAAGCAGATCGGTGGTTACTTGGGTCCAAAGTGGTAGGGGAGGGGTGGTAAGGAAGCGTGGCAGTGAGGGATTAAAATTAGACCCAGGAAGCTTTGGGGTCAATGAATATATTCACTGTCTTGAATGTGTTGATAGTACCACAGGTGTCAAAACTTAACGAACTATACAGTTAATATGTTAATAGGTATACATGTTACAATTAATAAAAAAGAAATAATTTTTCCAAGTTATGAATCATATGTCTTACATAAAAGACTCTTGAATCACTTAAAAATAAGGTAAAATAAAGGAAATTTTCTCCTTCTCAATAATTGGCAGAAGAAGCTTTCCCTTCAAGTCAAAACCCATTGCTACCTGGAACTTGGGCCTTAGAGTTAGAGAGGGAGTGGAGGCCTAGGCTCTAGACTGTGCCAACTGAGGCTGCCCCCTGAAAAAGTGCTAGATCCTTCTCAGGGCCACTTTCAGGAGGAAACTACTGTGAGTTTAGAACTAAACGTATATTGTACCAGGAGGGAGCAAACAAGGCATAGTCCAAGGAAGAAAGGGAGAGGGTTATGAACTTGAGAAGAACGTCAATCCAATTGCCACATAGGGAGGGCTCGAGGAGTCTGAGGGTCTTGAGAGGAGGTCAAGGGACCTAAAGGGATTGAAGGGAGCAGGAGAGAGGGGAGTGTGGACCGGGGCCCAAGTGGGAGGCCCTGGTGAATGAGTCGCTCCTTTGGATTTCCTCTGGGCCCATGTTTAATGTGTTCTGCTGGTGTGAGGTGAGGCCTAGAAGCAACAGAAATGAGCTGAATGTTCATAAGTCTTTAAATAATTAATAAAAAAAGATTTCACCATGGAGGTCATCATAACTTTCAGGTAAAACTCTTAATATGGTGCAGGGGGAAAGAAGAGGAATCTAAAATTTTATTTAAATGTCAGTGGAAGAAGGTAGTTTGAAAGACTGTAACTTTTCTGGATTATGCAGGGTTCTATCAAGGTGTTTCCACTATTCTGGGCTATGAAATAAAAGAGCTTTCAGCCTTTGTGCTCCAGCTTGCACTTGGCAGAGGAGTGTAGCCAGGTATGGTGGAGATTTTATTAATAATGCCTTATATGTGCATAACATTTTAGAATTTATAAAATTATTTTGCCTATATTTTAATCATGGTCATGTAGAGAAGCCATATTTGTATTAGAGTGATTCATTACTATACTGATGAAGATTAAATAATTCATTTATAACATAAAATAGATTTTATTGTAGGCAGAATAACAAGGAAGATTCACTGTGGGTCATAGCTAGGTTTAGAAATCATTAAAGCATAACTTTTTGGAGGGAACTTAAGAAATAAAACTGCATTACTCAATATGGTAGCCACTAGCCACATGTGGTTATTTAATTTTAAAAATATATTAATTAATGTTAAATAAAATGTTTGAAAAAATAAAGAAATCAGTTCCTCTGTCACAGTATCCACATTCTAAGGGCTCATTTCAATGTGATTAGTGGTTGCAACATTGGATAGGACAAATGTAGAATATTTCCTTCTTTGCAGAACATTCTATTGGATAGCACTGATTAGACAAATTCCCTCCCATTTTTAGTGGCTGAAAATGTATTTGTTAAATTAAGTATAAGTTTAGATTTGGAGAATTTGAGGCCTCGTGAGGTTAAATGATTTTTACAATGCCAACTAAGAAAAGTCTGGAAATGAACCCAAATCTCCTGATTTCCATGCTAGTCATGGTTTTACCACTTCACACAACACTTTTACTTGTACATCAGTTCTTGAATAAGAGAAGGTTGGATGATCCAAACTCATGTATACTCAAGCTACCATTTAGTTTTTGATTTGCATTTTCCACTCGTATTTGAAGTTAGGCACAGCTGAAGTCCAGAAACTCCACTTCAAACAAAATAATGATGTCACACTATATAAACATGATCTAGATTTGCTTGGAATGTTTCCAGTTTCCCTTCTCTGTTTCTTTACACAAGTTCCCCTTCAATCCACTCCACTCCATGCTGGGACTAGACAGTTTTTTCTTAGGCTAATAGAAAAACAGGCAGATCTGACCCCTCTTAAAATGTCCCTGGAACACAGGTGGTAAAGGGCTTGGATTTTCAAAGGTTGCTCAGTAGGTCTTTGAAAATTAAAGAGAGCCAAGATGAGATGTGAAGAAGGCATGCAATTGCATTTGAGAAGGTACAACCTTTCAACTGGGTGAATTCTTGATGAGGTAGCAAAGTGAGTCATTAAGCAGTAGGTTGTTAATAAAGCTCAGACCCAGAATAGCCTTAGATTAGCTGTAATGCCAGCAATTTAACCATCCAAAATCATAGATAGACCCTTGGTTAACCCTTTGACCCATTTATATTACAGGCTCACAACTCTTATTTTTCTGAAAATTTATAGAGAAAGGAGTTCATGTCTGTCAAGAGGAGCTGATGAACATGCAAGGGCTTCTTAAAAAAATTATGCAGGGTCATTTTGGCAAGTCAATGCTTTAGAGCTTTTTTTACTGGCTTTGGGGGAAAATGACCACTTCCACATTCAAATTTTGGTAAATTGTTTTTCCTGGTTTACTGTTAAATTTCATCCAGTTTTTGGCAGGAATTGTCTTCCTAAACCCTTCTGGAGTGCTGGCTGATATGTTGCATCTTCCGTGGGGCAACAACTGCTCTGACGAATTCTGGGAGAGCAGCCTATTTTTGCTACCAGACGCTGGAAGATGCGTGACATGTCATTAACCTTCAAAACTGGCTCTGCACTAGCGTATTGTCAACAGATGGTGACTCTGATTCTCTCTCTCCTCTTCTGCCTTTCCTCCCTTATCGACAGGATATCTCCAGACAGAATGCTCAGTGGTTTCAAAGGGAAATTTGTGTGTAATACAGACATTGTGGAAGGTGCAATGAAGACTGGAGAGAGGTTTCTTACATTTATAATTTAGGATTATAGAAATTAAATGGGCCCAATAAATCACCAATAGTATTCATAAATCACCAATATATTCATATGCAAAGACAAACCTAACTGTGTTAAAATGAGCATTAAGGCTGAGTATAAAGGAAGGCTGTTTGGGCACTGGGTGGAAGAGCTCTAAGCCTGCTTTGAACTTACAGTTTTGGTCTAACTATTTAATTTTCAAAGGTCTCTACTTGCTTTTTTCAGTTTTACCAATGGAAGTCATTAGTAATTAGTGCATTATTTATCAATCAACCACAAAAATGTATACTTCAAAAGACGAAGCTGATTCATTCATTCAGCAAATATTTATATATTTATTCTGCTTAATATCTGGGAAACCTTAGTTTTAATGACATGGAAATTTATGTTTGAGGAGCTTGATTGAATGGGAAGTACAGTGATAACTTAGGGACTTTTAAGGAAAGATTTCAGGACCGGTTAGATTTTAGTTCCCTCGCTAGGAAAGAAACATGCTATAGATTGTACTACTTGTTCTCCCATTCATGCCTCATGCCCTTGGGCTTGCTCTTTTGATTTTTCATCCATTAAAACTAAAGTACAATAAAACAAACTAGGTTTTATACAGCTGAAATTCTAGAAGGATATATTAGGCAAATGTTTTAAGATTCTCCAAATATAAGCCAACTTAGGTCATGTTGAGGCTCATTGAAAAACAAATCCAAAAACAAAAATAAAATACATATTACTTGGAGTGCTAGAATCCTGAATTGCTTATCTATTTTTCACATTTACTTCCACTATCAGATTAAACAGGGCCTTTGTTAAATAATAATTGTAGATTTCATTAGAATCAAACACAGTGGCTCAAGATTTAAGAATTAAATGGCTGAGACTATGAAGCGACAAAACTAAAGGAAGCCATAGTATGGCTGCCAATTATTCTTGGCAGGAAATGGGATGACTCATCCTAAACATGTGCTTTCATTGCTCGGAACAATGGGGCTCGATGCAAGTGTTCAACTTATTGAGTATCGTGGACATTTTTGTCATGCATTTTGTAGGAGACTGGTGAAATGCAGCCACAGGCTAACAAACACCCCAAAATAACCCTATGTTTATGTGAGAAAATTCATGATAAACATTAAGAAGAAGACATGGACTATTTCAAAATAAGCAAGAGATTTTCTATGCGCTCAAGGAGACTGTGTCTAATGGATCCCAGGAAAGCAGAGGTGGAGAAATTCCAGAAGTTAGGAATGAAACATAATATTGTCAATGGGCTCCATGACCCATTGCCAGGAAATGAGATAGGATTAGTTACTGGGGGCAGAAGTAAACAAGTCTGTTTTGTTTAGGAGAATGGGGGCAATTCTGAAGTCTTTCCTATTGTGACCATGCTATGAAATAGAGGTATTGAATCCTGTATATTATTCGGCCTTGTAAAAATATAGGACAGATAGAGAGGAAAAAGTGTATTAATTTGATTTAACCTCCCTGAACTGACCCAGAGTTACTGAGAAACTTAAAAGAACTGGGCTTTGTTGACAAAGTCTCAGCGATCGAGGCAGCTCTGGTTTGGCCAGAGGACATTGACAAAGGTCGGGTTTTATCCCTAACTTGTCTAATTTAGGGTAAGTTTGCCTGTCTGGGCCTTTAGTTCCGTATCTATTAATGAGAAGGTTTCCGAGATTATCCTCAAGGTCTTTTCCAGCTGAAAAATGCTGTGATTCATGTGAGGAGAAATATCTGTTAGTACATACAACAGTCTCTGAGGGAAGTCAAGTTTTGCCAACAAATAAATACCTTGAGTCATTTTGCCATTTCCCTAGGGAAATCTGTACTCTGTTATTATAGATTCGCAAGAACAGGTGGGTGTAGTGTTGGGAGTGGGGAGCGGGCAAAAGGAAATGATTATTTTGAGGGGGGAAATGGGGCATTTTGCAAGATGGAGAGGATTAGTAATGAAGTTGGGCTGGAGATCACGTTTCACTGTAATTTTAGCCAGATTGTCCACAGGGAGAAACTCAATTTGCATTTTCCCATTTGCTTTGCAGCCCAACAAACGTTTGTTCAGTTGGGACCTCCTGTAGAAAAAGAGCGCTGCACAAGGCCAGAATTATAAAAGGAAAACACAAGAGGTGGGTAACTGGAGTCCTGTGGATTGTTCTAGGAGGGTATGGTCATGTCCCAGTCAGCAAGAAGGCCAGCAAAAGATGCCCTCTAGGATACGCCAGCCTTTTCCTGCATGCATCCTTAATAACACAACTGTGAATATTGCAAGAAAATGAGGCAACCTAATGTAACGCCAAAGCAAAAGGAGTCTTTTGTAAACAAATCCTTGCGGCAATCTTGGGCTGTCTCTAAATATTCTCCCGATTCGTTCCCTCAAACATTAGAGCATCTGTTTGTGAGCCAGCAGAGCTTTTTATTCGGAATCATGACACTCTGCAGGGAGTTACACAGAAGAAAATCTTTTATCTCAGCTTTCAAAAAAGCTCCATTAGGCAGACTCTTTTTTCTTCTTTTCAGAACAGAACCTTGATTATTTTGGAGGAGGTGTTCTTGACAAGTGCTCTTCCCAAATGCACTGCTTGGTAATACAACCCTCAGTAATTTGACCAGATTGGGAATTTATCAGATTGTAGAGAGGAGAACATGTGCCTTAGGCTCTGGCCACAAAGGTGACTGCTAAGAGCACAGCTGGGCTGCATGCCTCGCAGCTGGTCCTCACCTCCTGATGGTTCATTCCCATTTTTAGGTTAGAGCTGCATGTAGAGACATATCAGGTAGCAGGAGAAACAGATGTTGGTTTCTTGACTCAAATCTCTAAGGTTTCAGAATATATGAATGCTGGCATTTATGTAGCATTTATTTCACATTTCATAGGATGGTCTTGGTTTCAGGGAATTTACTGTCGCTGAAATTAAAAATGTGTGTGTGTGTGTCTTTTTTTTTTTAAATCAGTGGTTCTCAAACTTTGGTGTATATTAGAATTTTCTGAGGGTGCTTGTGCCAGTTTGAAGCTATTATGTACTTCAGAAAAACCATGTCCTTTAATCCTCATTCAACATTGCTGGGTGGGATCGTTTTTATTGTTTCCATGGAAATGTGACCCACCGAATTGTGGTAGTAACTTTTGCTAAGATGATTTCCATGGAGATATGTCTCCACCCATTCAAGATGGGTAGTTTACTGGAGCCCTTTAAGTGGGAACCATTTGGAAAATGCTCAGAGCCATCAGAACTGACAGCCCACACACAGGCAGACACCTTTGGAGATGCAAGAAGAAAATGCCCCTGGGGAAGATGTTGAAGAAGTCTGGAGAGAAAGCTAGCAGATGTGGCCATGTGCCTTTCCAGCTGAGAGAGAAACCCTGAACATCATCGGCCTTCTTAGGCTAAGGTATCTTTCCCTGGCCTTAGAAATGTAAACTTGTAACTTAATAAATTCTCTTTTTCAAAAGACATTCTAATTTTTTCTGATATATTGCATTCTGGCAACTTTTACAAACTAAAGCAGTGCTCATTAAAATTGAAGGTTCATATACCCTTCTCCCAGAGATATTGATTCAAAATACATGAGGTGTGAATAGATTTTCCCTTTTTAAAGCTCTTTATTGAGTTTTAACCTTCCCACAATGTACAATTATCTTAATGCATGGCTCAATGAATTTTTACGTATGTTTACACCTCGGTAGCCACTACCCAGATAAAGCTGTAAACATTTCCAACACCCACAGAATGCTCACGCCCCTTCCCAGGCTATCCTATCTGGCCTTGCCCCCAAATAACCATCATTCCAATCATTCCAAGACATCTGTATTTTTGACCAGCTGCTCAAATGAGCCCATGCAGCTGCTTGTCTTCATCTTTGACAATCAATGGATTTAGTATGGTCTGAAAAAACTCACCTGCAGTTCTGAAGCAGAAAGGAGTAGAAATCATATAATGGATAAATTTTATACTTCAGTCAAAGTAACCTGCTAGAGAGATTTAAGAAACCTCCAGGCCCAGTGGAGGGTGCCAGCTACAGGAAGACAAACCTGGAATGTGACTGATGAAAAAGGAAACTGTAGCCCCATTCAGTGGGGTTGTAACTTGCCTCTGGTGATGCCATGATGTTTGGTGGGTGTCTTATGAAAACAATCTAGAAAATATGAAGTTTTAGTCTCTGTTGAGCACTACCAACTAGGCAGAATATTTTGCCCATAAAACCTATCCTAATTCTTTAGTTAGAAATTTAGTAGTGTTTTTGAGTATTTTATTTAATTCTTATAACAACCCTGTTAAGATAAACTTTTATCCCAATGACATCATCTCTTTGGATAAGAATATAATTATGCTGAACATTGACTGAAGGCTTCCTTTCTGCCAGTCATTATGCTGAACGCTTTAAATGGTTTGTCTTTTTTTTTTTTTCATTCTCATATTCAAATGAGGAAACTAAGCATGCGTGAGCCTTCATTTCCCAAGGTTGCTAGAAGGGATTTGAACCCAACCCTTGTTTCACCCAGATCCTAATCACTTAACTTCTGGGCTGTGCAGTTTCCATATAGAAATTTAGTCCATTTACTTCTTAATTTGGTTGAATTACCATCCCTTGAGATCATCCAAATTCCCTAGTTTTTAATTTAAGCCTTATCAAGCACACTTTTGATGTATAATTTGGAGGTCTGAATATTCATGCCCATCTGAAGGCATAAACTCCTGTGTGTGAGGAGTTAACTCCCCAAAGAGTCACAGATTCACACTCTGGCTTATACATCAGAATCTTGGGAGCTAGTCAGTGTGTAAAGGGGTCTCTAGAGGCCTGAACAGCTCAGTGTACAATGAGAAAAATTGTCTCAGTATTTGAAAACCTGAGGACAATAACTCACCCAAGATAAGTTCACCATGGTGTTACGAGCACATTCAGCTCCCTCTCCTGAAGAACTCTCCCTCCATGCTTCATTCCCTTCTCAACAAGATCTCCTGTCCTAAAAGCTCTATATGCTCAGTTTTTCTTCTTTTACTTAAAACCCCCCCCCAAAAAATATGGGTTCACTTGTTATTAAAATATACATACAGTGTTGATGAATATTAGTACTTAAAGGTCTAGTCCCACAGTTTTACTGGTTGTAGCATAAATTTCAGTAAAAACACAAAAAATCTCCTGATGGATGTTTTCCTAGGCAGGCCTGGTTTCTTTCATATATGAGTAATCTACATAAATGGAGTAATGGAATAATTCCAGTATAGAAACCAAAATCCAAGAACATTCACACAAATGGCTGACCAATAGCAGTCTTCTTTTCTTTGCATTCACATTTCAGCAGAGAACAAACTGGCACTTTTAAAATATGTCTGTTTTAGACATAGGGAAGGAACAATTGTCCTTTTCATGTTAACACCGTCCTTAGCTTCAACCTTGAGTGCCATCCGGGATCTGGCAGTCATCACTATAGAAGACAGTTTGATCTCAGTGACAGCAGAAGATCAATAATTAGTACTAATAGTACTATAGATCAATAATTACTACCATAAAACAGGGTACTAATTCTGAAGGGTTCACCCAGGCTAAGGTAAATGCACTCTTGTAGTTTATAAAGTAATCCTGTAAGGACTTAGGAGTCCACATGTACATTTAGAGTTTATTCAGCTATCTATTCCATTAGAATATAAGCTCCATGAGGACATGATTTTTTAACTGTTTTCTTTTATGTATGTGTCCCTCGTACCTGAAACATATGTGCTTAATAAATATTTGTTGAAAGAATGGATTTATTCATCCATCTGTCCATCCATCCATCCATCCATCCATTCCTAAGGCATATGCATCTTTAGATGGAAAGAAGAAAAACAATCTGCTTTCCCCAAGAGGACTAAAAAGAAGCTCCTCCTGCCCTGCCATTTCATATAGCTCTGGTTAGAATGAGTACAAAAGTACATCAGACTGCTGCATTTCACCCCCTTGTTTAACCATCTTGCTGCCCAGGAAAATAAACTAAGTTATTCTTCAGATACAAATCATTAAGTGATTGTTTATTTGCCAAACAGATTTTTTTTTCATGGAAATACTAGTTTGTCTGTTTTTACTCAAAAATCAGTTTGTCCCTGAATTCAGTTTTTGTTGTTGTTGTTGTATACTGTATTGTTAGGTCACATTGCATTCTTTTTCCATGTGAGTATCCCGTTATTGCAGCATCGTTTGTTGAACTTTGGTTTGCTTGTTTGTTTTTTTGGGGGGGGGGGGTTATGAGCCAGGAATCGAACCCGGGTCTCCTGCATGGCAGGTGAGAATTCTACCACTGAACTACCATTGCACCCCCCTGAATTCAGTTTTATTGGCTGATTGGATAGTTAAGGTGTGAACAAGGAAATGCAATGAAACCTTAAAAAGCCACATTTCCATGGAACGTATATTTAAAATCACTTGGAAGAAGGATGGGAAGTAGACAGGGAAGAGGGGAAGTTTGTGCAGCTTCAAGCCGAATTCAGTCTCCCCTGCCTGTTGAGTAGTAACGGTGGCAATCATATTCCCTGTCTACAATTGTACCCTCATGCCATAAACCAAGAGACTTAAGTGATAGTTTTTATCTTTATCTATCTCAATGCTCACCACCTAACATGGACCCTAACACTTCTCTGATGTATTCTTCATCAAGTCTCATTGCCTAGAAATTCGAAGATAATGCCCTAATATATGCCACCTTGTGTTGTTGAATTCTGCATAGGTATAGTAAATGAGCATATATTCAGTTGTACTAAATGATTCTGCTTTGAAGGAACTGGAAGTGCCCAAGGCTAGACAAGGGTGACTGGAGTTTAGTAACTCCCTGACTGGTTGTCACTGAAGCTACTGTCGCTACAGAAACCAGGAAAGGCTTAAATCCTATGTCGCATTTGCAAATCCCCTGGGCTTCTCCTTCACTGCTGGTGGAATTAATTATCCCAATAGCTCAGAGACATAATCTCATAGAACCTTGCAGCTATAGTCAAACTCCTTGCAAAGCCAAATCTTCATGGGTCTTTCAAGTTAATTAATATTTAATGGTAAACACTGCTAAAAATTCATCACCTTGTATATGGCAGGATGATATATAAACTCATTTTATCATTACCTGGGGTTAGGCTGGTTGATTAACGTGTGTGGGACATGTTATTCACAATGACAGAGTAAATGCAATGAACTGGAAGATAGGAACATTATTACTGTAGAATGTTCTTTTAGCATGGTGCTAAACATACCAGGCCACAGCTTCACTTTGGCTCTGTGGGGATTCTCAGTGTGTGCATATAAAACATCTCCTCTGGGATCAGGTCACAGCCTAAGGTCTTGAGCTCCTTCATTCAGAGGCTGCAGTGTGATGGTTAAGCACTCGGATGCCATCATGAGACCAGCTCAGGACTCTAAGTTGGTTCCTCACTTATTATTAGCTGTGTGACCTTGGACAAGTGCCTTAACCTCTTTGAGCTTCTGTGAAGTGGGGAAATAACAGTACTTAGGCATCAGATTAAATGAGATACTGCAATTTTAGTGCTGGACATGGTTCCTGGAATTTCAGAAAGGCTTCAATAAATATTAGCCATTATATTATTGTTATCGCTCATCATGGGGTTAGAGCTTCAAGGGGGAGTGGGACCAGAGACAGGTCAGTGACAGGAGGAATTTTGGGAAAAAAAAACATTTGACAAACAGTCCTTATATTTATTAATTCTTTGACAAATATTTATTCAGCAATTACTCCGTGTGATGCACTTCTAAGCATTTGGGATACAGTGGTGGACAAAAGATAGATTTCTAAGCACGTAGAGCTTATATACTATTGGGGGGGAGGGCAGATAATAAGCAATAAACACAACAACTAAATTATTTATATAGTATGTTAGAGTGTGATAAGTGTTATGAGAAAAGAAAAACCTGAAGTCAAGGAAGGAGAATCAAGGACACTGAGGATGAAATGTGGAGCCAGGTTTTATCTGCTCATAACCAAAATAGGGAAAATGCTGCCATTCAAACAGTGAACTCTTAAAATAATTTGATTCCCTTCTACTAAGACTACCCTGACAAGTAACTAACATTGTCTGAAAGCTTGCTCCCTGCCTAGCACTTCTAAGAGTGTCACATGTGGTACTTTAAAGAATCCTCACAACAACCTGGTGGGAAGACATTATTTTCTCCATTTTTCAAAAGAGGAATCTGAGGAACAGAGAAGTTAAGTAAATTGTGAAAGGTCACACAATTAGCATCAGAGTTGTGATTCCAGTGCCAGCATGCCTTCCCAGTAAACTATACCATACAGTGGGTTGAAGTTAGAATGCAGAGATCCTGACATAAATTCAAGTTGCTGGACAACTTTGCCTTTCAAAAGATCAATGCAAGTCTCAAGGCCAGTTGCACTCAGATCCCTATTTTTGGAGTGTAAGAATTTTTAAGTAAGATATGTTATCAGGAGTTCATAAGATAATTGTTTTATTTTAGTCATCCATTGATAGAGAAGATACAAAATGATTAAAAGTGACTATAAATCCAGTAAATCTTTTAAATTCATTTATATGTCATTATTCTCTACTTAGGTTATTCATGTACTCTGCTTGCTTAATGTACATATGGATTTGGGAATTCTTGGCAGTAAACCAATAGTCCTCCAGGGGTTTATGACCCATAGGTAGGGTCTTTAAAAGAAACTCTTAGTTGGGTCTTTGTTGTATTTAAATTGGGGATAGATGACATAGTCCAATAGAAAGGAAAGGCAGACATTGTTTTCTTTTCATTTTTCTTTTTGCATGGGCAGGCACCAGGAATCGGACCCAGGTCTTCGGGATGGCAGGCAAGAACTCTGCCACTGCCCCATCATTACCCGCCCCATTGTTTTCCTTTATATCAATTTTCTTAAATAGAATCTTGTGAGTTTCTCCTAAACAGGAAATCTCAATGGAGAATTCTCTGATTTAAAGTCACATCAGCCCAGAAGCCTTCCTACTAGCAAACTTATAAGATATCATATAGTATTTGGAGTTGAGGGATAGTAATCGGAAGCAAGACTGATTGGAGATAGTTTGCCAGCATTTAATAGCTGGATAACTTCTCGGAGTCTCAGATTCTTTCTCTTTGACATGGAAATCTCATTATCATGACCACCGCCACCCTACCACCACCACCACTGTTGTCATCATCATAATCATCTCCTGGGAATGATTATGTCGTCATCATCATAATCATCTCCTGGGATTGTGGTGAGAAATCAATGAGATACTACAAGTAAAACTATTCGACACAATACCTGGTACACAATCAACATTCAACACCTACCAGCAATCGCTGGTAGTAATAACAAACTAAGAAGTCATTGTTGCCTTTAGCAGTTGCATGAGAGGTGGGCTTGCAGAAACAGGAGAACTGATGGGAGTGAGTAGCTGGTTTTGATGTTGACTTTTTATATTAGACATAGGAAATCCTCAGACAACTAGGGATTAGATCTTTTTTTTTTCACTCTCAAATATTCTGAATAGAAAGAGAGAGAGGAAAAATAATTTCTGGCAAGGAAGAAGGAGCTTTTAAACAAGCAGCAGTGATTAAAATAGTTGTGAAGAACCAGAGGCCGATGTGCTGTGATTGGTCAGTTCTCTGACTAAAGAGAAAAGAAGGGAAAAGAGTATGCTAATTGATGTCATCAATCAGGAAGGAAGTCAAGGAAAACAGGAGATAGGGCAAAATAAAAAATCAAAGAGTAGAAAGACATGAGGCAGAAGTCTCTAGGTGGTAGGCAGGGGGCATCTGACAGGGGAGGATTGGAGCCAACAATGAAAACCAAGATGGCAGAACAATGCTTCTGTTTGGCTGCTGCTTTGTCAGTCCTTATAAGAACAAGCATTGGGCATTTTCCACTCCATGAGTTGGGTAGTGTCTGGGTGGGGGTGACAGTGTAGTAATAACATGATTTTCTAAGGACTGTTTATTATATGCCAGGCATGTTTTTCATATCTCATTGGGTAGATTACACCTAGTTTATAGATGTGAAATTGTGGTGTATAGTGGTTAATTTTTTAAGGTCACTTAGCAAATGAGTAGAAAAACCTGATTCTGGAATCTTCTGCACATTTCCTCCCTTCATAGCTCTTGAAACTTCTGTGCTTAGTCAACTCCCTGGTATCAGGAAAACTATCTACTAGAACAATCATGTTATAACCATGTCAGATAATTGAGATTCTTTGTATATAAAACATATTGTTCTTTTATTTTTCTGCTTGTCAGTGGGAACAACCAACATTTTTCGAAAAGCTGAAAGGATAGGCATCACATGCTACAAATCTGGCATTTGATAATTTTAAGTTAATTATGGATGGCATTTATTTAACATTTAGGCAATTTGAAAGGATTTATTGAGTATTAGCAGCCTCAGTAGCAATGGTTTTTGTAAGCCCCTAGAGCTACGACTCAAGGTAAATAAAGGTCCCTTGATTGGAAAAGGGCACCAAAAGAGCCTTTGAAAAGCAGTTCAAGTTGACTTTGTAATACATCCTTGGGAACTTGCTCAGTTTCAAGTGAATCTCTCGAGACAGGAAGCACAAATAATAGTACTGAAAACACATGGGGTTGCAGCTAAATCCTTATGTAGACGGGCTGAAATAGTAATGGGAGTTAATTATAAATCCCAAAGATAAAGCAAGCAAAAGTTAGAATTATGACTTGAAATTCCCTAGTTTTTGCTATTAGTCCTTTACAGAAAGTGAAATGGTCAAAGTAATAAATATATTTTCTCTGAACATAACCTAGTTGTCTTGCACATACTGGAAAACTCTGAGATAATTGATGTATTAATTCTGGAAAGTCTATTGCTGTTAAATTAATTGCATGTTACCTGCCTAACTTCTGACATTCGTCTACCTGCAACAAAGAACATTTTGAGACACTGATATATGGTCACACCATACAAAGAACTATGGTATGAAGAAGATAATTGCCACACATGGAATAAGGGCAAATGGGCAAATTATAAGATCCAACTTTCATTCCCCCTTTGTTTACAGGTTTATTTTTAAAAGCATTAACCTTAGCATCAATGTTTGGTTTTGTTGCCCAAGCAAAGGAAACTGGGGAGCTTGGTGGAAAAGTAGAGTGGATTAAGGACGGTGCTTGGAAACATAAGTAGGAAATTCTTGCCTCTAGCTAGTCCCACTCGGTTTTTCCTTCTCAGCAGAGCGTACATCAGACCATATGCCCTATTTCACTTTGAAGCAAAATTCTGATCATTTCGTTTTGCAAAGAATACATTTCTTATTCCCTAAGGGAATAAGTCTATGTCTGAAATACTATAGTGGATTCTTTTTTCTCCCTCCTTATGGCTGGCTAGAAGAGCAAGACATTTTATCAGCAGATAATTCAGCTCTAGTGGTTGGTTTGATTCAATTAGTGATGGGGCTAACTTCAATTTCCACATTCCAGAAGGAGGGGTTGCCCTTTTCACATTGAGACAACAGATCATGATCCTGCCTAATTCCATCACTTCTTTGTAATTAAAGTGAGGGCCCAGAAACTGATCCTTGGGTAAGAAGTCAATGCCATGATCCACAAATAAATTTGTCAAACAGACCTCTTGCCAGCAGAGAGCTTGTAAGCCATGAAATATTTAGCAGGAGTAGATGTGCCAAGCACTAAGGCAGGATGTGTTTCTTTAATAAGTAGGTGACTAATTCACTGGACTCAGTGTCTAATGTCTACCAAAACCTTTCCCATGTATTTTGGGACATTTGAGAGCATTGCTAGACTAAACTATTAGCAGAACAGAGATTCATGGAGCCTTCTTTCCTTCATTCACACACTAACTCATTCTTGTAGTTGTATATGGAACCGATGAGTCTTTCCAGCATTACCAGATGTTGTTGCTTGGACAGCAACTCAAGGTGGGAAGAGACACCATGCCACGGTGGCAGGTAAGCGAGAGTCAGAAAGTTAGGATATGCAGTTCCCATCAGCAACCAGAATATTTAGAGAGACAACCAAACTCTTTTGATAAAGTAGAGAAAACTCAAGGCTGTATATGTGCATATGCAAATATACATACTGAGGAAAAGCAGGAAGCAAGAGCTATCTGCATTAGTCTAAAGGGCCTAAGAGCTAAAGCAACTCTGTCCAGAACAGGTAACAAATATTTTAAAAAACAGTTTAAGGACACTAGCTTCCCATGCTCTGGATGTGAAGGAGTACCCAGGACTCTGATAGGTCTTCATGCCAGGAAATCTAATCAAAACGGTCAGTCTCCCTAGGAGACCAGACATTTTAGGGTACAAGAATAAGACAATGTAATCACAATCACCTGGAAATGAACTGCAACCAGCGCTACCTTTTTTCTCCAAATGAAATCTTGCAAATAGGATGTATTACTTTCCTAGCTCCCTTCCCTTAAGGAAAACAATTTTGTATAATATTCACTGCCATGTTTTGTTATAATTTTCTGAGACATGTCACTTGTGATTTGTATAAACATAAAAATAAAGGTTAGTGGAAGACTCTTTGCTGAACCCTTCGTTCTATGAGGACACTCAGCTCTTGACCTCTTTTCTTTAAATAGTATGAGATATTTCTAATCTAATGAGCTTCTACTTGACTTAAAACCTTAGTCCTTTTTATTTTTAAAGTACTTTTCTCAAGTAATCCACCTTGAAAAAATTTTGAAATCTTATGAAATTTGGTCTGAACTCTTTATATATTTTTGAAGCAAAGAACTGCTCACTTTAAATACTGCTGTAAACATTACTGTCCACTGTTCCAGCTCTCCTGTTGTGTACCTCATGCTGGGTCAAGTTCACATCACAGGGGGCTCAGTAATGGGAAGAGAACAGGAGGGGAAGCCAGTGGCTCCGAAGGAGTTGCACGGAGGAGTATCAGCTTCATAGGCTCTGACTGTTGTGGTACATACTTTAGCAATTTTACATCCAAAGGAAATCCGAAAGAATCTTCAGATGAATCTTGTGTCATTTGTTCTTCTGTTCTAAAAAAAAAAAAAAAAAGCTTTCCCTTGAATATAATGTGAAGTCAGTGAGTCTGACCCATCAGCCACAGGACATGTGCTTGCAGTTTGTTTTTCTGACAGTGGCAACAACTGTGCTGACTGGGGCTCTCTCACCAGCTCCTTCTTGTGACCAGTAGGGTGAGTTTCTGAGTTGGCTGTCAAGGGGGGATGTAATAGTTTGGCTCTAGAACAGAGAAAAGTTGGGCAATCTGAAGCCTGACCCAGACCTCATTAGCACTGTGCTCCTGTCCTTTGAAAAAACTGAGCAGTCATTTCAACTTTAATTTGGTCCTAATCCTGGGAGGATGCCAACTTGATTACTCAAGGCTGAAAAATACAAAATAAGGGATGTTTTGAAATATGCTATTTTCTTAAACCTGTCAAGCTCATTCTTGTCCACCCTCAAAACTCAGACCTGAGATTTTCCCCTTGCTTTCTATCTTGCCTCTTTATCCCTGATTATAAAAGGATATATAACTGTTCTGCCACATAATAGAAAGATCATATGACTCCAAAGTCAGAAGACAGCTTGAATTTCAGCTTTGCGATATATTGGCTGTGTCATTCTAGGCAAACCTAAATTTCCGGGGGCCCTATCAACCCATTTGTAAAAGTGGAATATGAAGTAGTGCATGGAGGAGAGACAATTTGCTTTTGAAACAGAGGAAATGAGTTTAAATCCTAGTTCTTTACCTGGTGAGAGCCTGAGTTGTTAGTAACAAGTGTACTTTACTTGGTGATAATGAGAATTCACTTCATATGGTGGTAGTGAGGATTAACCGCTATCTCTACTTTGTGAGTTCATAGGGGTTAAATGGAGTAGATGAGTGAAAGTTTCCAGGAATATACATAGTGTGTAGCAGGGGCTATAAGAATATTAATTACCTTGTTCATTCTCCCAGCAGTTTCATAGAGGTAAAAAACATGTTATTTTTCAGGAGTCGAGGACCTCCTGCTCGTATCAGCAATACGTTTTTTGAACTGGAGCAGACAAGCAGGTCAGGACATGTTTAAGGACATGTTTACCTGTTGTGCTCAATGAAAGAGAATTCTATATGGTGACTGTGAAATTTGGAAACATAGGACACTGCAGGTGATAAGCTCATGGATATTACATTTTAATCCATGATATGTTCACTGTGTCATCTTTCCTTCATGGTGTAGGAAAGATGTGCTGTGCACAATTGCAGTGAGCGTGGTATGTGATACAGCTTTTCATGCAGTAAACATGGTACGTGATACCTGCATTGGTATCCAAACTTCACCAATCTGACCTAATGGGGTGATGCACCATCCTGATAGAATCACTCTGGATGCCTTCCCCTAGTCCATCAACTTTAGGCATTACTTAGTCACTTAAATATAGTGAAAGTTTGCCTGTTTCCAGACTCCAGACACTCTGTAGTGATGTTTCAGCATTTGAATAAGATAAAAGGCCTCCTGAGAGGCGTTTGCTCTGCTTTGCATCTTGCAGAAGGAACAAGATCCTGGTACCAGCCTACTTTCCTGGAGACTTGAGGGAACAGGGTGCACTCATGACTTATATTTCAGATGCAGCTGCTGAATGGATACCCCTTTTAAACATTTTCCCCAGGGCACCCAATTCACATATCATTAATAACAAATTACTGAAATTTCCTACAATGAATTAATGAAATATCTTACAAATTTGCCTCAATTTTTAGAGTCTGCATTGTTGACAAATGATCAGAGAAGACACAAAGAAAGGGCAGCCAGTGAAGCAGAAGGACCAGGTAATGTTCCGAACTTCAAGAAAGAGGGAACGATCAACTATACCAAACATTTATCATGGGTCAAGCAAAATGAAGGTTGAGAAAAGAGTGGGGATTTGGCATCAAGGCCATTAAAGCTTGTGATAAAAGAGTTCTTAAAGCCTTGAGGCCAAAACATTTATTGGAATAGGTTTCAGAGAGAATGCAGTCAGCAATTGCAGACACTCTTTTGGGGAATTTTACCATTCTTTGATTTATGCTGTACTCAGTGTAAGATAGTTTGCTGAAATCATTACGACTGTTGGTATTCTATTTGTGAAATAGATTTAGTGTTATCTCTGATCTCTATTTTCTAATTATTACATTACAAAGACCATATAAAACTCAGGCCTGCATATGGAAAGCAAGGGCCTAAATGGCTTTCAAGGTACCTCCCAACTGAATAATTCTGGAGAATTATATTTTCAGGGGTTTACTGCAAGTCTGTCTACTTTTATTTATTTTATGCTTGTGAATGTGAGGCATAGTTTTTGCATAATAATTTAGATATATATTACAAGGATCCAAAGGAACAAACCAAGAGGCCAAGTGACTTGAACACAGTCCCAGCTAGAAGAGAAGCTTTACCCAGAACAGCTACTTCTGGTTGCTGCTATATTCTACTCAACCGAGCCCCACTTGTTAGGCCAGATGGAGGTGGGTAATACTAGGGGCTTTAACAGCCTCACTTTCCACTTTAGAGAAATGTTTTAAGGTGTATCTGTAGACATTTACCCAGGAGGTGACTCTGCTTATATTATTTCCCTGCTAAGAAAATTCTTTCTTCAGTTCTCTGGAGAATGCTACTGAAGAAGCTGTCATGCTATTGAAAATGAATAAATTTCCCCATCCATACTGTACCAGCTTAAGTATATTTCTTCAAACATTTCAATCTTTTCCCCCCACTGTATTTTTTTTTAGGTCAGCTTTTCTAAATCGAGCTCACAGTGTTCTGTTTTATGTCATTGTAACCCTGACTGCTATGTGAAAATGAGTCCTGCAGCGTAGGAAGCCTGATGATAATTGACAGATAAATCTGTTTTCTGGAAACAGTACATTCCACGGCAACCCCAGCATATATGATTCTTAATCTCTTTGTTTAATCCTCAAACAGAAGACAGTCAAGTCAACCAGTTTATTTTTTTTTCCAGCATTGCAAGAAGACCCCCATATATTTTCCAACTTTTATTATTACTTCATTAGCTGCTATTGTAAAGTTTAGTGTGCTTTGGGATGTGTCATCTCTTATTTCTTAAAGGGTCAACTATGCTAAGAGAGAGAAGGTCAACCTAAACAGTTCTCGGATTTCATTTTGGGAAATTCCAGGCCCCAGCTCAGCTTGTTCTATGCGTGTCCACCCATCAAGGCACAGTCTTATGTTGTTGCAGCTGTTGCTGAGTACAGAGCCCATTTATTCCCAATCAGCTGGAACTTCCTGTGAGTGTTACCCAGATGCTTTCCTATTGCTACCCAACTGAGATTCTTTTACAACATTTATCACAATGGCTCAAGCTTCCTAAGGCTTCAGAATACATAGCCCTTAAGTCTAAAGTCCATTGACTTTTCAAAACTGTGATACATTTCCAGCAGCAAACTATCAGAAGATGTCAACTGCCATACTTAGCTCAACTATCCACCATTTTGTAGGGCAGAATGGGGAAATGGAATGAGGAGTTAGAATGAACATGTCAAAAGTCTCTTCCATTGTACTTCTCACCCCAACCGCGCCAGCAGCAGAGACTTAGACAGTTTTTGGACTGAAGGAGAACTCAGAGCCTTGATCTCAGCTCCCTTGTCTTAAGATAAGAATTTTAGTGCCTGCCCAAGGTCATGTGGTTAATTATGCCATTATCCTCTTGCAATACTTTTACATTTGATCTTGGGGAAAAAATTTCAAGGTGGTAAACAAAGAGTCCTTTTTAACAAAGAAATATTTATTGTTATTAGTGTTTATCTTAGGGTCCTGAAACATTGGGTTTGATAGTGATAGTTTTAATATGGTATATTCATTCTGACCTTGTCAGAGTCTGTATTTTGATAGGATAGAAGTATAGATTTATATCTATGTAAATACTAGTGCAAAGGAATATGTGCTTTGCATCTATTTATAGTCCTTTTGTCCACAAGGACAGGAGGCAAATGTCTGAATTAGAAAAAAAAAATGAAAAGAACAAAGTAGTAAAGTGATCACATTTCTACTACAAGAGACATTTAGATTCTGATAATTCATGCCTGATACCAGCAGCAAGAATATGAAACGATAACACAGGAATCTCTCTTTCTCATGAAAGCTGGGACTGAGGGGGAATGATAATGTTCAACAACAAAGGAGAATGCAATTAAAAAAAATATGGACCTTACCTCTCACACTTTTTTCCTCCTAGCCTGGAAAATGCCGAGCTAAGGTGAATTCTCTTGATTTTGAGTCCTGTGACTTAAAAAAAGTCCCCTTTCAGGACAATAATCATACCATTTTTTTTCCAGCAATTTTTAGCACGTTGGATTGCTGGGAAGATTTGGTCCAAAATTCATCAGCTGTGTCTTTTCATTTGCTGCCTAAAACTAACTATAAAGTAGGATACTTATACTTTGCTGACATTTTCCACCTGGCTCTTTACATCCTGTTAATCAATTTACTTGTCAGAGGTTAAGAATATGCACTCTGGAGTCAGATTACATGGGTTGGAATCCAGGCTCTACCTCCTGTTAGCTAGGTAATTTTGGGCTAGTTATTCAAAGTATCTGAGCCTCATTTTTCTACTCTAAAATATTGAGATAGGCTGGCCACAGTGGCTTAGCAGGCAGAGTTCTCATCTGCCATGCTGGAGACGCGGGTTCAATTCCCGGTGCCTGCCCATGCAAAAGAAAAAAAAATGTATATATATATAGGGATATAATAGGACCTCCTACACAGAGTTATTTGAAAAGTCAAATAAAATAATCCATGTAAAGTGATTACTCTCATTCCCTGGTGCAAATTAAGATTTCTATAAATAGTTGCTATTATTATGTGTGAAATTATGTATTCTTAACCTTGAGAGAGATAGGGAGGATCAGATTACCTAGATTTTCCAAAAGTTGTACCTGAATGGGATTGTGGGCCTCAAGGCCAGCCAGCACAGGTGTTCAGAGATATTTTGTGGCCCTGTCAATCATGGAGTTGTTATTCTCTCCTGCTCTCTTGACTTTCAAAGGACTAAGAGGAAGGCCCATTGTTATCCACTGAAGGATATCCATTGGCCAGAGTGAATCTGACCATAGTCTCTTACAAAACAAAAAAATCATTCTTTATTCATATTCCAACTTCCCCTCCAGGAAGTAAAACAACGCAGTAGACAGCAATCTTTTGTCTAAGGTGAGTTCAGGCTGGATCAACAGATAAACAGAAAGGGCTATAGACAAGTTTTCTTTCTTCCTTTCCAGAATTTGTTTAAATGCATAATAAAACTTTTGGTTGGAAGTCCCTATTTCCCAGGATTAATGTCCTTTGTGTAGGTTTGAAATTTGTTCATGCTCCTTCTCTGTGACTCCCCACCTCCAACAGTGACCATTCTTCTGATTTTTTTTTTATTTTATATTAGTTTTCTAGAATGTCATATTAATTAATAATATAGTAGTACTTCTTTTGTATTTGGTATTCTTCAGACTGTTGGAAGAGGTAGTTACTTGCCAATGTATCAAGTTTTTTGTTGTATATTTGTATAATATATATTTCTTGTATGTATTTCTTTTCTTCTGATCTCAAATATCACTGCTAGGTGAACTACTACCATTAAAAGGCTAAAATATGTTTAAGTAGGTACTCAAAATATATTCCCAATAGACAAAGTGCTGTACATTTTAGTTAGCTGCAATTGATGTGTAACAGTATTATAATATTCAGGTAAATTATGAGTAAATAGACTTCCTTGAAACAGTCTAGGATTCTAATAGCATGGACATCAATCTATGTAGATTATAGAGGGAATGGGGAGTGTCAACTCATCCAGCAAACCTGGGAAGTGGTTAGGAATATTCGGATGCACCCTAGCACCCTGCAACCAGTTGAGTTGTCATTTGCTTACCAAGGGTTGGTTGAGTTTGAGGTTGGTTTGAGTTTGTTTCCAAAACTATACATGCCAAGTATAATTTTATTTTAATCACATACTTAAAAATATATACAAATTGATAAAACATGAATATTTTTCATATTTCAAAAAAAAAGAGGCATATTGATTTAATGCCGACCACATTTAATGTTTTGGAAAGGGACAATAAAATTAGGTGGTAAAAAATCTGCTCAATTAAGAATGATAAGGTAACTGTTAAAAGAAAATCTCAAGCAGTGAAAATGCTGAGCCACGGTGGCTCAGCAGGCAGAGTTCTCTCACCTGCCATGCTGGAGACATGGGTTCGATTCCCAGTGCCTGCCCATGCAAAAAAGAAGTCTCTATGGGAAAAATCATAAAAATCTAGAATTCTGCATAATGATTGCTTTAATTTGTCTTTCTACTTTAAAGGCAAAAAACTAGAAATGGTTGGGTTTCTTCATGCATCAAAGAAAAAGTAACACTTCAATCAGAGGATTCATAATCAAATCAAAGACCATGGTCGTACATCAGGAAAATTGGTGAATCTATGTTCATCTATATATTTGGTATTGTTTACGCTTTTTATTGCAGAAAATTTTAAACATCTATAAGATAAACAGGGTAATATAATGAAACTTCTTATACCCACCACCCAGCTTCAACAATTACCAACTTTCTGACTTTCCTGTGTTGTTACCTATACCTCCTTCCTCTTCCCTTAATTTGATCAATCCTGTTCATTTTCTACTTTTTTTTTAGGAAGAATTTATATACTTTGTGCACATTTTAGCTGTACAATTTGACAAATGACTATATCTGTGTATTCACACTTACAGTAATTTAGACCATTTGCATCTCCCCAGAAAATTAATTCTTTCTCCCTTCCCAGTTAATTCTCCTCCAATCCCCAAAGGTAACCACTCTTGATTTTTTTCATTTTAGATTATTTTTCTAGAACTTCATGTAAATGAAATCATATAGTATGTTTTGTTCAGCATGATGCCTGTGAGATTTACACAGTGGAATGCTGGAGCCAGCTCAAACCAGGTTGTAAGAGATAATTGTCTCATCGCTTCCTAACTCCCTGTTCAGTGACTTCAAGTTGGTAGTTTGAAATAAGCCATGTCTTTGGAAGATTTACACCATGGTGATTGCTAAATGCTACAAATCAGGATTTTCCTTACCCCAGAGATCCAGTTGCCAACACACCGCTGGATTCTTTCAGTGGTTAGGTAAATTAGTAGTTCAGTCCTTTATGTCACTGAGTAGTATTCTTTATACAGATACACTACAAATTGTTTATCAGTGCATTGCATAGATACTCTGCAAATTGTATTACTGTACATTTGGGTTGTTTCCGGATTGGTCAATTGTCAATACAGTGGCTCTGAACATTCTTGCACGAGTCTTTCTGTGGACATAAGTTTCCATGTATTTTGCATAAATATCTTGGTGTGGAATTTATGTATTTTAACTGAAAATTAAATGTTCAAGGTGTGTAAGCATGTCTAATTACATTATTTTCTTACTAATGAAATTTTGATTGACCAAACCACTACCCAGTTGCAATCACATCAAGTAAGGCAACGAAGTTCTCATATTATTTATTTATTTATTTATTTAAATTTGCATATGGGCAGGAGGCACCAGGGATCGAACTCCAGACCTCCAGCACGGCAGGTCAGAGCTCTGCCTGCTGAGCCACGGCAGCCGCCCAGTTCTCATATTATTGAAAAAATATTGAAAATGTACAACACGATAATTTCTTACAAAACAATCATCTGTATAACCACCACTGAGGTCAAGAAATAGTGAATTGAAGAATAAAACTTCAAAAGTCCCTTCATGCTCCTTTCCAGTTATCACATCCCATATCCCTCCCTTACAAAGATGACTGCCATCCTGACTTCACAGTATCATTTCATTGTTTTTCTTTAGAGTTTTGTTCTCCATGTGTATACTTCTAAGCGCTATAATTTAGTAATGACTATTTTCCCAATGAATCATGTGTTCTTTTGGGTCTGATGTCTTCTGCTAAGAATTATATTTGTAAGTTTTTTCATGTCACATGTACGTAATTTGTTCATTTTCATTGCTTTATACCTGTCTATTGTATGAATTTTCTCATTTTATTTGTTCCACTGTTCATAAAAATTTAGGAGCTCTCAGTTTTGGGAAACTATGAATATTTTGGTGCATATGTGCCTTTTACTGCATTCATGAGTGGACTTGTTGGGTTATCGGGTGTACGTTTTAGTTTGTCAGGGCTGCTGTTATGGAGTACTATAGGTTAATTGTCTTAAACAACAGGAATTTATTTTGGAGGCTAGAAGTCCACAGTCAGGGTGTCAGCAGATCATGCTTTCTCTGAAGTTTGCAGCATTCTATCAGTGGCTTGGTAGCAAATCATAACTCATTCTACACTTCCATTGGGTGGCCATATTATTTCTCTCGTCTGTCTCCTATTGACTGTCCAAATTTCCTCACTCATAAGGACTCCAGTCATATTGGATCAAGGCCCACTCTAATTCAGTTTGACCTCACCTTACTAATAAAACCATCAAAATCCTATTTACAAATGAGATCACACTTGCAGGACCAGGGTTTGGGGCTTAAACATGTCTTTGTGGGGTACATGAACCTATCCATAGCAATATGTATATCTTTCTCTTTTGTAGATAATACCAAACTATCTTCTGAAGTGGTGCTTACTTATGCTTCAACTTGGAATGTGTTGACAATGCTCATTGTGCCATATTCTCCTTTACTTTGCTTTTTCATTTTAACCATCTAGTTGGTGTCTAGCTATTGATCAACAAGTGAATTCCAGAAAGCAGATACTCTAGTTATAGAAGCAGTAAAAAGTGTGCAGTTCTCCATGCACCTATTATAATTAGAGAAGCACCTTCAAACTCTGGATTAGTACCCTGGTATTTGGGGTATGGAGTTTTTCATGATCTATTGCTACATGAAAAATCACTCCAAAACTTACGGATCTAGGTCAACAAACATTTTAATTTTTCTTTTGATTCTAAGGGTTGATTTGGCTCAGTTGAATGGTCCTTGTGCTAGTCTCACTATTATGATTTTGGTTTGGGGTTTTTCTCTTTTGTAGTTTTGCTTTACATAATATTGTGGCTATGTTACTTGATGAATGGAAATTTTGAAATGTTATGACTTCCCAGTCAATTGCAACTTTGAAACTTCTATTGTTATGAAACAACCATTTTTAATCTTTTGTAATGCTTTTTGCTTTAAAATCTACTTAATGGAAAATTAATACAGCTAAATGAGCTTCCTTTGGTTAATGCTTTCAAACTCTATCATTTCTCATTCTCTTATTTTTTACTTTTCATGTAAAAAATTAGACATGTGTCTTGTAGATAGCATATATTGGCTTTTGTTTTTTTAATCCAGTCTACCAATTCTTTTAATTAGAGCACTTTACATTTATACTTAATGCAATTACTGATCTACTCGGATTTAAGTGTACCATCTTATTATATTCTTTCTGTTTGTCCTGACGGTTTCATATTTCCTTTTTCCTCCATTTGGACTAATAAATTTAAATTTTATCATTTCCCTCTTCCATTAGTTTAGAATTTACAAACTCTTTTAGTATTTCCATAGGGATTACAACATACATCTTTGACTTGTCAAAGTCTAATATTTATTGTTACTTTCAATCTCTTCCCAGACAATAATCTTGGAGCATTTTAATGCCATTTACCTCCCAAATTTGTTGTGAATTTTAATTATTTTCATATAACACATATTCAAATATATTTACCCCCCCCAAATTCATTATTTTATTTGCTATATTTTTTTCCCTTTTACATCTTTAACCCTTCATTTGGTTTCATTTCCTTACATCTGAAGAACACCCTTGGTCATTTCCTTTAGTATCAGTCCACTGATGATACATTTTCTCAGTTTTTATTTATCCAAAAATATTTTACTTCACATTTATTAGAATTATAAATCAACACTTATTTTCTTTCAGCACTTTAAATTTGTCATTATCTTCTGGTTTCCATTTGGTTTAACTGAGAGGTCAAAACTCAGTCTAATCATTGTTCCTTTTGAGGAAATCTTTCCATTTTCTCTGTTGTTTTCTAAATGATCTTTGCAGATGTGCCTAAGCATGGATTTCTTTTTAATCTGACCTTCTTGAAGTTTGCAGGGATTCTTGCATTTGTGTGATGGATTACTCAGTTTTAGAATATTCTCAGACATTGTTCAAAGCTACTTCTGCCTTCTTTCCTCTATTTTTCTGGAACTCCAATTTACGTGCAGTTTAGACCTCATGACAGTCTCTGTACTTTTTATCCTCACTTCTGTATTTTTATATATTTTTTGTCTCTGTGCTTCATTCAAGATTGTTTCTTCTGATTTATCAATAACTTTAATAGTTTTCTCTTTAGTTGTCTCTCAACTCCTATTAAGCCCATCAAGTTTCTGTGTTTTTTAAAAATCTAATATGCCCTTGTTTTACAAATTCCAGCTCTGTTGAAATTATCAGTTGTGTCTTAATCATAATAAGCATAGTTATTTTTATCTGTGATTGATAACACCAACATTTGTAACCCCTTCATCTCTTTTGAGCACCACAGGCACAATCTCAGTTGTCTAATTAGGTATGACTAGGTACTTCATATGCAAAGTATTTAAACTTATTGCCATTCTAAGTCTTTTTTCCATTTAATGGATAGTATTGTTTTTCTTATCTAAATTGCCCAACCCATGCTAATCTATTAAAGGTAATTAGATTCAGATTATTTTACAATTTTCTAAAGCCACTTTAAATGATCCCGTCATCAAAGTGGTGAAAATTTTTGTAATCTTAGCTGAGATGGTGTAAGAAATCCTTAAGGCATGCTTCTTATTAAGTTATTATTTGGGTTTTAACCATATACTAGGGCTTTGGATTAATATCTGTATTACCATGGTTGGGTGTGTTCACAGAAGAAAAGATTTTAAAAGATGCATCAAATTGTTAACATTTGATTTTTCTTTAGGTGGTGGAAATATATTTATCTTTGTTTCAAATTTCTAAAACTTAGTATATGTTAATTATTTAATATTTAAATAATAATAATAATACACCACCTCTTGTAAAAGGAAAAATAATGCATATATGTATAATGTAAAACTGGATGGTCCCTCATTCCCTTCCTTTTTTTTTTTCCTTTCTCAGTCCTACTTTCTTGAGAATAATCACTTGTAAATTTGGGGTATCATTCCAGACGTTTTTCTTCGCCCTAGTATATGTGTGTGTGTGTGTGTGTGTGTATATGTGCATATATATCTTTCTGGGAGAACAAGCCCTCCACACTCAAATTTACTTGAAAGTGAGGGTATATGCTTCCCTTTTACATTCAGAGATTAATTGAAGAGGCTATAAAACACTTTGCACAATTATTAAACTTGCAACCAAAAAGCAAAGAAAGAAAAAACTTTCTTTGGACCTGAGGACAGATAGTTCTGTAATGAATTCCAAAGATAATGCATGATAGACTCTAGAGTGCAATCTATGAATTGGATGCAGAACAACATGGATTTTAAACTTCAGGAAGAAACCCATTATTAAATCAACTAATTTGTTTATCAAAATTACCATTAAAAATAGAAGAGAAAATGTCAGAATATTTCATATGTATTGGGGTAATTGTTTGTCAAGCATTTGTTTGTTATGTTTATGCATGTGTACGTTTATATGATCAGGATATGAAATGTACATCATGTGCTGGCTGAAGATTAATTCTTACTCTTGGTGTGTGTGTCTGTAACCCACTGGAGTTCAATTTTATCACTGGAAGATAAGAAGAAGTAATAGGGACCTGGAGCATAAATTAAGCTTACAGAAGATTGGTTTGAGGATTGAAGAAAATGAAGACTGAAGCATGCAGATTGTATGTGAATTGCACTTCACTACATTTAGTTTAAAGAATATTGCTCTCAATAAAGACTACAAAATGGCATCATGAGGATGTTCCATGAATATAGCGTCTCAGATTTCCTCTATTTCTCTCAAGGAAGACAATCTTGGCCTTGGCTATTATCTTCAGCCTCTTGAGAGGGTATCTGCCAGGTGTAGGAAATGCAATTGGGTCTTTTTGAGCTATTTGGACATCTGTCATGTCACTGAAAAGTACCAGAATAATTATTTAAATGCTTGAAAAAAAATGCTTTTGGTAAAAGCATCACTGAGATTTAACATTCAAATTTTGCTTTCAATTTCTTTTAACGCCACCAGTATAACATTGTTTCTTTGACCTCAAGTTATATAACAGTGACTAGGTGAAACAAAGGCACATACTCACCACATTATTTCAATCTGCAATGTCAGTTGTTCTAGGAGAATGACAAATTCTGCCATGGCCTTTCTCAGAGGCTAAACCCTACTGTTCTAGTTTGCTAGCTGCCTGAATGCAATATACCAGAAATGGAATCGCTTTTAAAAGGGGGAATTTAATAAGTTGCTAGTTCACAGTTCTAAGGCCAAGGAAATGTCCAAATTAAAGCAAGTATATACAAATGTCCAAACCAAGGCACCATCAAGAGGTTACCTTTACTCAAGAAAGGCTGATGAAATTAGCATTTCTCTCTCAACTGGGAAGGGAATATGGTGAACATGGCGGCATCTGCTAGCTTCCTCTCCAGGTCTCTTGCTTCATGAAGCTTCCCAGTGGCGTTTTCCTTCACCTCCAAACATTGCTGGCTGGTGGACTCTGTGGTTCTCTCATCATTCTGTCATGGCTCTACTGCTCTCCCCTCATTCTGAAAAGAAACTGTCTCCAAAATGTCTCCTCTTTTATCGGATTCCAGTAAACTAATCAAGACCCACGTAGAATGGGTAGAGACACATCTCCATCTAATCAACTTTAGTACCCACAATTGATTGAGTCATATCTCCATGGAGAGAACCTAAACAAGTTTCCAACCTATAGTCATGAATAGGAATTAGAAGAAACCATTGCTCCCACAAGATTGATTAGGATTAAAACATGGCTTTTCTAGGGTACATAAATCCTTTCAAACTGGCACACCTACCTTGGACTGTTTTGCTGAAGATGTACACCCTCTTGCCCATTATTCTAGACAGCATAGCTCAAACTTATGTATTGCTGAGGATATTGTGTCCTATGGATTTTCTGGAAGAAGAGATAGATTCTAACACCCCTCTCACCATAAGGAATAGAGTTTCTTAAGGATGGTGAGGAATTATATTTATGGAAAATTAGGGGAATAACAGAATTTATACTGAATTCAATATTTGACATAAACCCACATTCTCTCAGCCCTCTATTTTAAGATAACTACTGAAATGTCATACCTCCTTACCCGAGATAAGGATCTTCTGAAAAGTATCTCTAATTACCCTGCCCTTCTCTGTCCTTTTCTCTTGCTCACGATTTCTCTTTGTTCCACCTCATTTTCTCCATCCAACATCTATACATGGACATAGGGTCTTGGTAAAGCAGGAGTCACTGAGGTTAGCTTACAATGCTGACCACTTTTGCAAATTCAGGTATGTACAAACATGTATGGAGGACGGTCAAGTGGTTCAACATTTGTAGTCAGCTAAGGGCAGTGTCTTTTGCAATGAGTGATGCTTAATCTAATCACTAGAAGGCTTTTAAGAAGGACTCATAAGAGACAACCACTCTTCCTACTTCAACCAACCAACCAACCTCTCCTGAGAGTTCATTGAGGAACTTCATTGGAGCTGCCAGCTTGTGGCCTGCCCTACAAACCTTGGGCTTTACATCCCCATGGTTATGAGATACTTTTATAAATTTTATATTTATAGCTACCTTCTGCTGATCCTGTTTCTCTAGAGAACCCTAGCTAGTACATCCTAATAGACTGGAATTTTGGGAGTGTAAGTCTGGCCCCAAATCATATATATGTATCCGAGATTAGGAGCTCCTGGAAGTTAAGCTCAGTACAATATCTATCACTCTGAGCATTCTCTCATAGGGTGTGTGTGTGTGACCCAAATACTTTTGTGAGGCTCCTGTCTATTAAAATAATTTGATTACTAATGTATTACAAAATTCCTGGGCTCATATGAGGTGTAGTGATTTATGGATAAAGAGTTAAAAAAGTACTATTTGCATGTTGTTCAGTTACTACAAAGAATACTAAAGATTCTTTATAGTGTCCAGGCATTACCTCTTTCTGTTCAGATCCAGTATCTCACTTTTCACATTCTTTATTGTTGAGCATTCCATTCCTGATCAGTTTCAATCTCCCATCGTGAGAGAATGGTAACAATACTATTATTATTCTCAATGTCATCACTCTCTAGAAATAGTTTATATAAAAACGATAGAGATCTTCTTGTCTCTTCAGTTGTCTAATACAACTTATATAATGTTACTTACACCAATACCATGGCAGTACATCATCATTTGTGCTGCTTATAAATTGTGGCAGCCAATGATTCTTTCAAAAGTTGATACTGTACTTCATCGTTGATGACCAAAAATGCAGATCTCACCCAATACATGGAGGAAAATGTGAGCAATAATTTATTTTCTGATCATGTTAAATTTACCATTCAGGATTTTATAGTATAAACATGGAACAACATATTTTTAAGCGATGTCTTCTCTTGACTTCTTTAGTTTATAATCACTGTACTCCTAGAATGTGATCTCTCTCAATGTTGACTGCACCCATGTCTTCTACAAACCTCTACAAGTGGGGAGGATAGGCAAAGCATCTGAATGTGGAGCAAGAAGAACAGTCCCATTTGAACAAAAAATATTTTTCCCTCTTCTGGCACATTCTATCTGGTGACTTAGGAGAGTGTGACATGAGTACATTGATTATAGGCAACAAAGGACAGTGTCCAGAGGTGCCCTTTGGTGTTGAGGAGAAAATGTCTCAGAAGCATTTGGAGGAGATAGGTGAGGCCATTCTTGGAAGACTGCCTAATGCATGGCATGGATTGTGGAGGGGTAGGTATCACCATCATTGAGGTCTGTGTTGGGGGCCACCTACTGCCACCTCCACCATCCTTTGGCATTGTGAACCAGAGGTAGCACCGTGGTTGGAATGTGAACAGGCAACAGACAACATTTGGGCCCCCAAACAGCTCATCCTTTATCTGGTATGAATAAAAGTCACCAAAAATTAACATGCAAGCATTATTCTGGAGGCCCAATCTCACACAATCCTATAAAAGAAATATTGTTCCAGCCAGCAGGAGCAATCCATTCACTGGGACCCTCTCATGGATGTGGGGTCCAGCCATAGGACCTGGGGTGAGTCTGTGGGCCTGAGTGCCAAAAAAATTCCTCAAGTCATCGGGTTGACCCAATGTTCATGTGTGTGTGTGTGTGTGTGTGTGTGTGTGTGTGTCAGAGACAAGGGTAGGGATGTTAGAGGGCACACTGAAAGAGAAAAATGGGGCCAAGGATTACATAAATCCTGTTTGAGGGTTGACTACTATACCTTACCAGTATTTCTGGTCCTAGCCAGTCCCAGATACCAGGAGGGGACTTAGAAAATTTTAAGGAAGGCACTATAAAAGTTAGACCTCCCTGTGGTGCAGGACTTGGGACAAGTCCCCTCTTGCCTGAATGTAAGATGTAAGGCTCTAACTCAGTCTTCATTAATTTCAAGCCTGGGTCCTAGGATGGAGCTTTGCAATTGATATCATGTCTAACAGTCTTAAAAAGGAAGCTCTGGCTAAAGCATAGGGGCCATAGATAAACAATGATCCAAAACAAGGTGTGAAATCAGGATGAAAAATTATCAAAAGCTATATTAAAAAACTAGCTTTGTGATATTGAATCCCTCACCATATCAAGCTCACACCAGAGCTGTCAAAGTTTTCAGGTCAAAGGATGTATGAGTAGTTCCCTGAGCATGTGAGAGAGCTGGAGAAAGTAATATTAGGTCCTGTTCAAGAGGTCTCCTTTTGGGGTGTGGGGACCTCAATAGAAAGAAAATGGGCACAGAAGACAATTGCTAAGGGACTGTGGAAGGAGTGGCTTATTGAAATATATATCCCAACTACACGTGGAAGATCCTTAGTGACAGCAGAATGCTGAAGAACCCCTAGAAAAGTGCAGAGAAAAGAAAGAGTAAGCTCTGTACATTTGTGTAGTCAAAGATTCCTAACACTAAGTCATCCAAACAGTTCAACCATATGGGAACTCTCTGGTTCCCCTTGCTCTATTCCTTTCTGCTCTAACTCTAGAGAGAACCACAGGAGCAAAGTGGAGAGGAGAGGTGCCCTACTTGAGGAGTAAAAAAAGCCGACCACATCCCTATTCCCTCACAGCAGGTTCTCCCACCCATACTTAAGCAATAGGAAGGAGAAGGTCTCAACTTTAAACAATATTGAAGATTACATTATTATGAAGGGCAGGTTATTATCATAACTAAGGTGAGGCTGTGTTTATTTTTTAAGTGACCAGGGAATCATTTGTGGTGGTGAGCTGGTAAGTGTTTAACATTGGCTCTCCGGAAAGGTGGGAGATCATCTGCTTCTTAGTGTTGGCCCATCACTCCTATTGCAAGCCTCCAACAAGACATCACTGAACATGGAGTTGCAAAGAGGTACACACAATCCACTCTGGTGAGTCAGTATGAAGCAGCCAGCATACCACGGACTGTTAACCTAAGTCCTGTGTCCTGCCCACGCTGTCACCTAGGCTCAGGGGAAGAACTAACCCCAATAATAAATGTAAAAGCAGGAAGAACAAAACAAAATTACCTTCTAATTTCTCACAAGCCGTTGTCTTAAAAAGAGAGAGTTGTAAGTAACTTAAGATGTTCTGAACATAAAGGTTTAATAAGTGAGGGTATTTTTTCTCTTCTCTATCTGACAGCACTTCTGGCCCTGTTGGAACACTGAGGTATGAGCTGAACCAGCTTGGGTCTGACCTGGAAAAGTGGGGAGAACATGATGCTCTAGAACTGTTCATGACATTGGCTTGGCTAGTGCTCACTGCTTCTCCCATTTTTCGGCACTATTACTTAAGTTATTTGACATGAGGTAGAGGAAAGTGATAGACCCTGAGTGGTATCTATGAGGCTAATATTAAACATATGTAAAATAAGCCCTGGGCACTTTTGGAATTTGTTCGTAGGATAAATGAGTTCATAGGAAGCCATTTCAATACTTCTTAGATCTCCATTTGAAGAAATACTCTAGTTTTATAACTGCTGGTAAAAGAAATACTAAGCTGATGATAACAGTGATGATGCGGAGAATGTCAACGGTGACACTGCTGTGGACTGGGAAATGTGTTTTTCATTGTGTGTCCTTTTATATTTAGACCTGAATTCCTACTTCAATTATCCACTTTGTTTTAGCATAGGGACAACTGCTTGCACATTTTGATTCCCAGGCCTGATATATTCAATGAATGCCTGATAGCAATGCTGGTGATGATCAGATAAAAATAGGAGAAGGGTAGGAATCTTTGCAGGTATGAAAAAATGGATGACTGTCCTTTTTAGAAGTTGGCATGATCAGATGTGAAATTTTTCCCTTGCACAGCTAATATAATTTTCATTATGAACTCCCTGCTACATGCATTCCTAAGGTGTAAACCATCTTGAGCTTGTAATTATTATTGCCTTTTCTCAAATTATAATTATATTCTTAATCCCTGCCCTGCTAACTGACAATTTTCTGATAGATTGGATTTTCCTTCTTCCATATTTAATTAATTGTAACTTGAATACCATATAATAATAGAATCTTCAGAACAGTACTCTGCCAACTGCAAAGGTTAGCAAATGTTAATGAGCACTTCTAAATGACTGTTAACTCATTTCAAGACTTCTCAGGTCTCCATATTTTCTTTTAATATTTCTCTATAAATTCCTTCCTAAAATGTATTCCTCAAGATTATTCTAAAGATACTTGGGAATAAATGAACATACTTGATGACCTTCTATATGCCAAGCATGCTCAGAAAATCATCTTATATATTCTTGCCAATAAATCCTTTTTCTTTAGTAAAGAGAAACAAGCACAAAAACATAAGTTGATTTGGCCAAGGTCAATGGTGAACTGGAGTCAGGTCTTCTGTCTTCAAATCTTGTGCCCTTTCCTTTACAGAATTCAAAGGTTATGTAAAATGTTTATTGTGAAAACAAAATAAATAAAAAAACTGACAGTAAATAAAAATGGAAGGGCTATTCCCCTTGTGATCCCCTCATTCATTTCCCTTATTATTATTTTCTTATTTCACATTTTTTCATTGTTGAAATCACTTCTTGCCTTTATTCCTTTAATCAGGCATTAAATTAGCATTTTTTTTTCTTCTTTGCCTTTTCTAATGTGTCAGCTGACATATGGGAACAATGCAGGAAGCATTCATTTATCTAGATAAATGACCTGAAGTATTCACATTTATGAATTGTCATTTTATCTCCACTGGATTCATACAACTTGAATTTAAGCATAATGAAATGACTACTTTAGAATGGTTTCTGTGTAATGGCATAAACCATATCACCCACTTGGAGTACAAATATAATCAGGTCTCTTATTTTTCCAATTAATTGCTCAAGATGCCCCTCTGCTCTTCAGGCAGAAACCCTATACCTTCTTTTATTTTTTTAATTTGCATATGGGCAGGAGGCACCAGGGATCGAACTCCAGACCTCCAGCACGTCAGGTCGGAGCTCTGCCTGCTGAGCCATGGCAGCCGCCCCCTATACCTTCTTAATAAGACTTCAATACACTCCTCTCCAAAATTCCCCAAGGACTCTGGGATTTACTGAGTTCTTAGGGGTTGGGTCTGTTTCCAAATGGGAAGTGGAATGAAAACTGAAGTCTAATCTGGCCATTATGGCCATTGTATCAACCTCTCTCTCAGTGCTGTGGCTCTACACTGTTCCCACAAATCAGATGGTCTTTTGTACACTACTGTGAATTACTGTCCTTACCTGCAGTTATCATGGACCCCAACTGTCTACCTTTGGGGTCTGTGATTACAGTTCTTTGAGTGCACTTTCTCACATTCAACTATTATTACTTAAGCATACCTCATGTCAGAGGGACTGGACGGGGATGAGGTGGCACCCTCAGTCATCTGTTACGTTGAACTTGCCTTTTCTGCTGAGCTTTCTGAGAAGGAGCTACCTAGGTCACAGTCCAGACCTTTCTTTCCTACCTCTGATGCCCCGAGTGAGCTTTCCTGCCTCTGAGATTGGTAGTAGTATTTCTATGAATACTATGGTGTAAAACCTTATAATATTATTGACAACAACAATTATTTTTCTTGATTTTTATTAAAGGGGCTAACTATTTCACATTAGTTGTTAGAGTTTTAGGGAGAAATTTTAAAATTGTGTTTTTAATTTCTAGGTTCATTCTTAAAAGTACAGAAGTGGACTTGCCTGGAATTGCCATCCATCCTCCAGAAATGGATATGATTTAAGGTCGTGAAAGTTGCCTCTAGCTTAGCGGTAATAGCTTGGTCATAGCTTTTTAACTTATTTAGGCTTCAGGACCTTTATTTGTAAAATGGAGAAATTGGATTAAAATAGCACAACCCATCTTAGAGGGGGGTTTGGGCTCACAACCCCTTTTTACAGTAATATATCATCTCACTAACTTCATTATATAATAAAATAATCATTTTATGTTGTATAATAAATAAGTGATTTTAAATATTTTAAAAATAAATCAATACAATATTACAGATTGTATTCTTAGCAGTATGAACAAAAGTCCTGGTTTCCTAAGGATAGTCCTAGATTTTATATATTTTCTTGGGGCAGTTATAGATAGTCTCCTGTATTGCCATCCATCCTTCAGAAACAGCTATTCCAGTTTGGATGACAAACTAGTTATTTGAACTTTTCTCCATTAACAAATACATGTGTTTAATTTATTTTAAATTAATTATGTAACTGAAAACATTATTAAAGGACAAGAAATATACAATGATAGCTATCATGTTTAGTTGGGGACTAAACATTTAAATACAGATATAAATTCAACAACATGTGACGACGTCATCAAAACTCCCTTTTATAAGCTTAAACTTCTTGCATTGTGCTCGTTAAAACATGAAGAAGTGTTTTATTCATACAATTCTCATATTTTTCTGAAAGTTGAGTTCAGAGAAAAGATTTATGCTGTTATTTTCCAGCCCTAGTTCTCAAGTAAAACATTTTGGTGTGGATAATCTCTATTTTCATTAAACAATAGCAGCATAAACACAACTCCATTATTATTGGCAAAACATTTTCCTTTTGTAAAACTAGAGACACCTTGATGTGCTATATAAATATTTTGGTCAGTTAAATGCAGTGTGGGAACTTGGTGAAGGAAATCCTAAGGGAAACTGTAGAATTATCCTTTTTATGTCCCTGGTGAATTTGCATTTCAACATCAATATTCTTTTGCTTCCTGTCTTTAACCAGCGATCCACCATAGATATAAATTAAGCAATGAATAAGAACAAAAACAATTTCCAACTGCATAATGGTCCAAACCAACTGCAGCTGGTGTTCCGATGCAGATACAGAGAGTGGAGTATGCGCCACTGTACATGCTCACTTGCATTCTCAAGAAGGCATCAGGTCATCCTCACTTCTTGCTGGGGGAGCAGGAGCTAGCTGTGGCCTTTCATCGTGAAAGCATCCACAATCACTGGCTCAGGGGCTAATGACTCCAGAACCTACCTACAGCTGGTCTGCATAAATAAAACACACTGCCTGTGGGCACACTGTGGGCACAGTTTCCTCCAGCTATAATTGCTGCTTTCAACATCACCTTGGCATTGGGAAAGGGGAGACTGCTTTCTCAGACCAGTATACTCTAACTGTGTGCCTTGTTTTTATCTCTTATTTTCCCTTAGTAAAACAGAAATCAGGTGATACATTTCATTGAGAGTCTGAGGATGATTCGGGAATAAAAGAAGGGAAGTACAACCTACACAAAACATCTTAAAATTACTCTTTGGTTCCAGATCCTTCCTGGGTTCTTTATTGGACAGATCTTTTTTTTTTTTTTTTTCACTCCTGGTAGCCAGAGATAGCTCTCCCCAACGCGGTCCCTAGAATAACCAGACACCAGCACTGTTCAAGAAGCTCCTAATCAAGACAAAAGAAAGACTCCCTTATCATCGAAGACTGTGATATATCCCCAAGGTCTCAGTTCCTGTCTCAGGATTGACATCTTGGAGGGGTGACTGACAGTGGGAATATCAATCTTCTTCCAGAGAAATTTAACTCCTCTTCACAGTAGTAGTTTATGGACCCTATAGCTATATTCAGTACATTTATTTCCCAATGTCAATGTCAGGTTAATTTAGCCTTAACTGACACCACTTTGGGGGTGCTGCAAGTTCAGCCCCATGGTACTTGTTCAAACTCAGTTGAATTTCTTTTCCGTTTCTCTTCATCAAAGAATTAAACTGTATTGGAATCTAGTCTCCCATGCAAACTTTGACAAGATAGGTACCCAGAACATCAGCTAATCACCCCAAACTCTTCCATTTTTTTCCCCCACTGTTATATTGTCAAAAAACATTCTCATTATCAAGAACAAACAAGCCACCAAGGCTATTTTCATGTTCTTTAGTGGTAGAATGTGAATTTGGTTAAAATCAGGCAAAATCTGTTTTTGTAGTTGTATGTTGCCTTTTTTGGTGGAATGTGTTGTCTGAAGAATTTGGGGGAAACAACTCCATTAGTGAGCACAGAATCTTTGAGTCTATCCACTGCATTCCCTTTCTGATACTTAGCTTCCTACTACAGTGTTCCTGCCTGGAGAGCTCTGGGGCTGTGCTGTTTCAGGCTGTTGCCATAAGGCTGCAGACACTGAGACCCTGTGGAGGACAGAGGGAGAATGTGTGAGTCCAAGGGAGGAGAACAAACTTCTGGACATATGTGCAAGGAACTATTTTAAATGTATTGCACTAACTCATGATGAATCATTCCTTTGTAAATGAAGAGTATGCATATACACGACAAACTTCCTTTTCCAAAAGCAGAGGTCAAAATAATAAGAGTCTTAGGTTAAAAGGGCCCGTGTTAAGAAAGTGTGCAGAAAACTTAGGGCAGAAGGAAAACAAATAAATTGGA
>PVIY010023912.1:0-38815 GCA_004026745.1 Myrmecophaga tridactyla | reverse complement strand
AAAGTGTCAATGGCTAAGAGATTCCAAAGAGAGTTGAGAGGTTATCCTGGAGGTTATTCTTATGCATTAAATAGATATCATCTTGTTAGTCAAGATGTAGTGGAGAGGCTGGAGGAAACTGCCTGAAAATGTGGGGCTGTGTTCCAGTAGCCATGTTTCTTGAAGATGATTGTATAATGATATAGCTTTCACAATGTGACTCTGTGATTGTGAAAACCTTGTGTCTGATGCTCCTTTTATCTACCTTATCAACAGACAAGTAAAACATATGGAATAAAGATGAATAATAGGGGGAACAAATGTTAAAATAAATTTAGAGTGCGATGCTGGTGGTCAGTGAGGGAGAGGAGTGGGGGGTATGGTATGTATGAATTTTTTTCTGTTTTCTTTTCATTTCTTTTTCTGAATAGATGCAAATGTTCCAAGAAATGATCATGATGATGAATATGCAACTATGTGATAATATTGTGAATGACTCATTATATATGTAGAATGGAATGATCAAAAATTACGAATGCTTGCGTTTGTTTGGTGTTTTTTGGTATTTTAAAAAAATTAAAATTAATTTTTAAAAATACCATTAAATTTATCTTGCAAGTGAAACTCATCTCATTGCCATAGTTTGATGTGCCTATGGAAATGGAAAAGTAGTCGATATGTACTACTGAAACAATTAGTAAAATGAGACCAAGATGTAGTATCCAGCAGGAAAAGAATTTGGGAACCATTAAAAAGTAGAATGCCAAACGGATGAACCGCATTAATTTGGGGACAGTGGTTTTTGAAGTGTAATCCAGAGACCCTTGGTGGTTCTCAAGAGATTTCAGAGGAATTGCAAGGTCAATGCTGTTTTCATAATAATAAGATTTTTTTAACTCTCATTTTCTCACAGCTGTACAGTGGAGTTTTTTTTTTTACATGGGCAGGCACCAAGAATCGAACCCAGGTCCTCTGGCATGGCAGGCAAGCATTCTTGCCTGCTGAGCCACCATGGCCCGCCCTGTAAGTGGAGTTTTCAAGAGGTTACATGTCATGTGCTATCACAACAAATTGATTATAGACACAAATATGAGAATCCAGCTGCTTCTATTAAGCAGAACATTAAAAAAAGACTTGAAAAACTGGAAAATTTTGCCATATTTCACTGAATTTATTTTGTGTTGAAAATGTAGTCAATTTTCCTATAATTACATTAATTTGTAAAGTGATTTATTTATGGCATTTTCAAATGAATAAATAAATTTTCTTAAAAAAAGGGGTGGGTGGGTGCTGTAATAGTGTTGAAGCGCCCAACAGACACACAGATACCTACATGATGGTTGCATGATTGCTCTCAGTCAGGACAGTGGTAAATTAAAACACTGGGGAGGAGTCCCTCCATATAATATCGAGTAAGAGAGAGTGAAGCGATTCCAAATGTTTGAGTACTCACCAAACAGGAGACGTTCCTGTAAACAAAAAGACTGCTGCCACCTGTCCAAACCACAGAAACAGACCTCAAAATAAAACCAGAAGAATAAAATTCAAAATGCCCTTAATCAGAAGACACCCAAACAAAGGCCAGAACCTCAACTAAACAAAGGAAGGCTCAGAACTGAGAGGGCTCACCAACAGAAACCCGGGCCCATCTGGGAAATGAAAGCATGCAAGGAGCCCTCGCAGGTACCGTGCTCGAATCCAACAGCAGCTCCAGAGTAGAGGTGGCAGTGCTTTGGATCCCACTTCTGACACCAGAAATGCCAACTGAAAAATTACAGATTGCGTGGCAAGGCAACAAAAGCATTTATTTGGGGTCTTAGAATTGCAATTTGGGGAGCACATGTAGCAACCCAAACTGTATCCCAGTCTTGGGGCTTCTAAGGAAGAGTTTCTAAAGAAAAAGGAGATTGCAAAATTATTATTGACGGATATTTGGGGCATTCCACATGTCCTTCAGATTAGACAGTTAACTAATTTTTTTATCCTGTAGTTGTTTCAAGGCATCCAAATGTCCTCAGAAACACTGCTGCTTTTGGCAGTTAGTGAGAGCTGGCTGAGAGTAACTTCCTGAATGGCCTCCCGACTCCATTTTAAATCTCTTAGCCATAGCAGAAACTCCATTTTGTTTTACCTCCTTTCTCATCTCCATCCACCAAAAAGTCCCCATGTGCCCTTTCACAATCAATCCCTACAGCCACCCCTGCTTCAGGCAACCACTGATCTCCTTTTTGTCCCCATAATTCTTCCTTTCCTAGAATTTCATATAAATGAATCTTACAGTATATACGCTTTTGCATCTGGCTTCTTTCACTTAACAATATGCTTTCAAGATTCATCCATGTTGGCGGATGAATCAGCAATTCCTTCCTTTTTATTGCTGACTTGTAATCAGTGGCATGGTTAAACCTACACAGCTTATTTATCCATTCTCCATCCGATGGATATGTGGGTTGTTTTCACTTTGGGGCTATTATGAATAAAGCAGCTATGAGCATTCATAGATAAGCCTTTTTGTGGACATACATTTTCAATTCTCTTGGATGCATTCCTAAGAGGTTGCTGGGTCATATGGTAAATGTACGTTTAGTTTTTTTAAGAAACTGTCAACTTGTTTCCCAAAGGGCCTGAACCCTTCTACATTCCCATCAACCATGTCTGAGGGTTCGAGCTTCCCTACATCCTTGCCAACACTTGGTATTATCAGTCTCTTTAAATTTGCTCTATGCTAACGGCCATGTGGCTTTAATTTGCAATTTCCCTAATATACAATGATGTTGAACATTTTTAAGACACATTTTGGACAGTCTTATTTCTTTTATGATGCATCTGTTTAGATTCTTTCTTTGCACCCCTTTTGTTGATTAGTCTCCTGTGTTGTTGCATGGCCTGTATTGTTTCTACTTTTGGAAGTTGATTTTCTTCACGGCCATTTGTAAATGCTTTTAAGGAGGTGAATGAAAGTGTGGTCTCGGTTAGTTGGAAGCCAAGTTTTCTTGGCTTTCTGGTTTTTTTCTCAGCTTTTTGCCCCTAGTTGGAAGGGGCAGAAAACCAGCTCACACCAGCTTGAGCTGCTGAGGGACTCTCCTGACTGGGAAGGGCCAGGCGGGTACAGCTACTCAAGGTTTGTTCCCAGGCTTCTCCTTCTCCCCTTTTCATCTCCTTTCTCTGCTGCCCTTCTCATGCTGGTCTCCGTGTCTCGTGTCTCGTAACAGAGGGAATTACTCTAGGGGCAGGGACCACCTTGGAGGAAGCCAGACTCACACAGGGCTAACAGAAACTCCCAGGAAAGTATGAGTCCCCGGCGGTCCCCAGGCCAGACCCAACCACGTGGAGAGGGCGGGGGTCAGACCCAAAGGGAAGAGGATGCTCTCCCCAGAATAGGAGATTCAAAGAATGCATCCTGTGCAGAGACCAGAAGTTACTCTAGACACATTGACTGAGTGAGTGATTCCCTTGGTCGTAGTCTCCTAGATATATGGCTCAGAACTTCCTGCTGCTATTATTCCTCACTCAATTCTTCTATTTCTAAACATTATTACTTGATGCATTTAAGGCTACCATTTTCCTATGTAAAGAATCATGAATACAAAAACTTGATGGGCTGTAATTTTTAAGATGTGTCAGCCTTCTTTTCCTGGTTTCAGATTTTTTTAAAAATTGATTGAAGCCAGTGCCTCTTCATTTTCCTCTTTCTCATTATTTTTTCTCTCTCTCTGTCAAAAGCTTTTTCCTTCATGGCTACACCACCAGCCACTCCATCTGCCCCAACTTAACTGTCTGAGTTTTCCAGTTCTGATTGTAAGGGTAAGATGTGTGCATCACTGAAATTTTGGAAAATACAAACATCAAGAAGAAAATAAAAATGACTCTTAATCTCATGTTTCAGTGCTATCACTTCAGTATTTTAATTGTTTCTTTGCACTCTTTTTTCCATGAACAGATACATGGATATTTTTATAATATTGGGACCACAATGTCTATCTATCTCTAAATTGCTTTTTCTAAAAAAAAAAAATTATACTATACATGAAGGTTTTTCCCATGTCATGTCAAATAGCTTCTAAAACTTGAATTTTAAGGGTTGGAGAGAATTTTGTGGATGACACCCAGAACACACCATGCTGAATTTAATCAAGAGCCACTGATGGACACTGAACTATTCCAATTTACTTATATGCTCCGCTGCAGTGAGCAAATTGGTACATAAATAAATGATTCTGCACATTGCTGATTTCATCTTCCCTTAGGATATTCCCTAGGTGTGGAACCAACTAATGCAAGGGTTTGAGTGGTTTTAGGATCTGGAAGCTCATTGCCAAATTGCTTTCCAGAAGTATGAAAGCAATCCACATTCCTGCCCCAAATACAAGAGGGCTCACTTCCCTGTGAGGTCACCTTACTGCGGTAGGTAGATTCAGTTGTCAATTTGGCCAGGTGAAGGTACCTAGTTCTATTTCTGTGGACATGAGCCAATGATACATGAACCTCATCTGTTGCTGATTACATCTGCAGTCGGCTAGGAGGTGTGCCTGCTGCAATGAATGATGTTTTACTTAATTGGCTGGTGCTTAAATGAGAGAGTGCAACGTAACACAGCCCAAGCAGCTTGGCATTCCTCATCTCAGCACTTGCAGCTCAGTCCAGGCCTTTGGAGATGCAGAAAGGAATCAACCCAGGGAAAGTTGTTGGAACCCAGAGGCCTGGAGAGAAGGCCAGCAGAGATCACCCTGTGCCTTCCCACATAAGAAAGAACCTCAGATGAAAGTTAGCTGCCTTTCCTCTGAAGAACTAATGAAATAAATCCCCTTTTATTAAAAGCCAATCTGTCTCTGGTGTGTTGCGTTCTGGCAGCTAGCAAACTAGAACCTTACTTAACGGATTTTTAATTTAAATGAGGACTTGAGGGCTTAAAATTGCAAGCACAGTCTGACTTGGCATGAATTCACCCCACCTACCTCCAAACCATGTGCTTTTGCTGGCGATACCTGGGTGCCCGAAGGGTGTAAAGCAGCATCTGTCAAGTTCCTGCCCTGGAGACTTTATGACTGTGATAGGAAAGAAACGTTCCCCAAAACCAATTAAAGAAAAATATACATCCATGAAATAACACTGAGAAAATCCACCTTACTTCCACGTGAGGCCTCCAGCTGGAAGAGCCCCAAACGCGCCTGGAGTGCTGTGGACCCAAGCGTGCCCCTACGAAGTTGTGTAGCGTGAACACATTCCACACATCCTTGTGATGGGGTAGTGGGGCAATTCATGTCAGAGGCCATAAAGTACTTGGAGATTGACTGGACCGGGGATTTTCAAACTGGAAAAGGAGAATAAACTTTGATCAGAGGGCATCAAAGTGGTGAGAAAACAAGGAAAGAGTCTGGATGCTTTGTGGTAAAAACCACGCTTCGGTACACTCAACCCCAGGGACACAACGCCTGAAGTGTATTCTGCCTCAGGTACACACCGTCCCTGGTAAACACTGCCTTCTGGTATACCCTGCGCCAGGAACACACTGTCCAAGGTACATTCTGCCCCAGGTACATGCAACCCCAGGTACACACTGCCCAAGATACATGCAGCCCCAGCCACACACTCCCAAAAGTACACTCAGTCCCAGGTACACACTGCCCAAAGTATACTCTGCCTCAGGTATGCACTGCACGAGACACAGGCTACCTTCTGGTACACTCTGTCTCAGACACACATTGAACGCTGGTACATACTATCCTCTGGTGCACACTGCCCCAGGTATATGCTAAGCCCTGGTACATGCTGAGCCCCGGCATACACTGATTCACAGTACACACTGAGTCCTGGTACACATACTTCTCTGTACACACTGAGCCCTGGTACACACATGGCCCTGTACACACTGAGACCTGGTACACATACTTCTCTGTACACACTGAGCCCTGGTACACACACGGCCCTGTACACACTGAGCCCTGGTACACACACAGCCCTGTACACACTGAGCCCTGGTACACACATGGCCCTGTACACACTGAACCCTGGTACACACACTGCCCCGTACACACTGAGCCCTGGTACACACACTACCCTGTACACACTGAGCCCTGGTACACACACGGCCCTGTACACACTGAGCCCTGGTACACACACTTCTCTGTATATACTGAGCCCCGGTACTTTCTAGTATCTTAAAGACAATGGATGGATTTTGGGGTCAGGAAGCAGTAAATTTGAATCCACTCTCCCACATTCACCAACTCTATTAGTTTTCTATTATTGTAGTAAGAAACTACCACAAACTTTGTGGCTTAAAACAATATACATTTACTCCCTCTCAGTTCTGGAGGTAAGAATATGAAATGGGTGTCACAGGCTGAAATCAAAGTGTCCACAGGGCTGCATTCTTTTCAGCAGCTCCAGAGGAGACACTGTTTTTCTTGCCTTTTCCAGCTCCTAGAGGCCACCCACATTCCTTGGCTTGTGGCCCCTTCCTCCATCTTCAGTTGTCAGTGAGCCCTTCTCACATGGCCATGCTCTGACACTCTCCCTGCCTGCCTCTTGCCCATTTAAGGACCCTGCTGATTATTCCAGCCCACTTGGACAATCCAGGATACTCTCTTTATCATAATGTCAGCTGATTCACAACAATCCTACCTGCCACCTAAAGCCCCCTTGTCACAAAGAGCAACACACCCTCAGTTTCCAGGGCTTAGTATGTGGGCCTCTGGGGCCTTCATTCTGCCACCACAGCAGCCCTGGGTGTTTTTTATTCAAATTTCTGAACACTTGAATGTAGATTGCACACATTGTGCCCCTTGAACATCTAATACTGCCATGACATTTCCTAAGAACAAGGATATTCACTGACGTGATCACCTTAAGGGCAGTTATCAAATTCAAGAAACTTAACATTGATTTGAGTTTTCAGTCTATATTCCAATTTTTTTCTTAGCTTCCAATAATGTCCTGTAGAGCTTTTTCTCCTCTATTATTAAATCCTATCCAGAATCATGTATTGTATTTGTCACTAAACCCTTTAGTTTTTCTTTTTAAGGTGGAAACATATATTGGACATAAACATCTCACCTCAACCACTCCCAAGCCCACCATTTAGTGGGATTCATCCCTTTCACAAGTTGTGCTACCTTCACCACCTCCATTATCAGAACTTTCCCATCACCCCAAATCAGCAAATGGTTCTGAGAGTCATCCATTTTGTTCCATATGTCGTTATTCCTTTTTCTTGCTGAGTAACATTCCATTGTATGCATAAACCACAATTTATTTACCCCTCTCTCATTGATGGACATTTGGGTTGTTTCCACTTTGGAGCTAATACACCTAAAGCCACTCTGAATTCTATTGTACAAGTCCTATTGTACACGTTTTCGTTTCTCTAGCAGAAATAACTAGGGGTGGAATGGCTGGGTCATAGGGTAGACGTGTGTTTACCTTTATAAGAAACTCCATTCTCCAAAGGGCTTGTGTCACACACACTCTCAGCAGCTGCATATGAGAGTCCCACTAGGTCCACCTGCTTGCTAACATTTGGTGTTGTCGGTCTTTAATTTTAGCCATTCTAGTGGGTACAGGGTAATCTCTCGTTATGATTATAATTTACATTTCCCTATTGACTAATGATGTTGAGCTCTTCTTCACGTGCTTACTGATCATTCAGATATCAGGTTCTGTGTAGTGCCTGAAGAAGCCTTTTTCCCATTGTTAAAAAGTGAAGTGCTTGGGGCAGGCCACGGTGGCTCAGCAGGCAGAGTTCTCACCTGCCATGCCAGAGACCTGGGTTTGATTCCCAGTGCTTGCCCATGCAAAAAAAAAAGTGAAGTGCTTGTCCTTTCATATTTTATTTGTAGGAGTTCTTCACATACTTGGGGTAAAAATTCTTTGTATTTCAGTCAGATGCAATACATTTTCTAGATGTCTTTTGGTGAGCAGAAATTTTAAATTTTGAGGCCGTCTAATTTGTCAATATTCTTTTATGACTAGTGCTTTCTGAGTACCATCTAAGAAATCTTTGCCAACTAAAAGGTTGCCAAGATATTCTTTTGTGTTTACTTCTAGAAGCTCTGCTCATATTCACATTAACAAATGAGCCAGCTCAAATTAATTTTTGTATATCATGTGAGTTGGGGGTTGAGGTTCATTTTTGTGCATATGGATAACCAATTCTCCATTATCATTTGTTGAAAAGACTTTCCTTTCCCTCATGAGCTTCTTAGGTGCCTTTGACAAAATTCAAATGACCATGTATGTATCCTTTCCCTCATGAGTTTCTTAGGTGCCTTTGTCAAAACTCAAATGACCAGGTATGTATGGGATCATTTCTGGATGTGTTCCAATAATTGTATTTGTTTATCCTCACACTATCACACTACACTGATTATACAACTTTATGGTAAGTCTTGAAATCAGGGAGTGTAAGTCCTCCAATTTTTCAAGATTGTTTTGATGATTCCAGTCTTTTGCATTTCCTTATGAATTTTAGAATTAGCTTGTCAATTTCTTATTTTACAAAAAGATGTTTGCGTTTGATTAGAAATATGTTAAATTCTTAGATCGCTTTGGAGGGAAATGACATGTTAAAAGCATTGAATCTTGCAGCCCATAAACCTTGTCTTTATTTAGATCTTCTTTAATTTATCTCAGCAATAAAGAAATCAGAATGCACTGAGAGGAGAAGAGGGCCTGAATGCTTTTTATTACAGAAAACTATGATTAAATTGATTAGAGATTTTAAAATTAGATAAAAGCATAAAGAAACTCAAACTTTTCTGAGAGCATAAAGCCAAATAACTCAGGAAACATTACTTTATATAAAGTTATACATGCCCAAGGTAAAACAACAACAACAACAAATAGTTCACAAATCCATAAACTGATAAGTAAGAATCCCCTTCTGCCCAGCTCCAGGAAGGTAATCACTGTTAGTGTGTCTTAGACATCCCAAAAATGAGTGTACATCTTCAGCCCCCAAATACCTTTCACAAAATTGAGTAGATTAGAATACTAATGGTCAATGAGACAGAGGGGTAAGAGGTATGGTATGTATGAGTTTTTTCTTTTTTCTTTTTTACTTCTTTTTCTGGAGTGATGCAAATGTTCAAAAAAATGATCATGGTAATGAATACACAACTATGTGATGAGATGGTGAACCACTGATTGTACACCATGTATGGAATGTTTGTATGTAAGAATGTATTGTGTATGTGAAGTTTTTACAATAAAAATATTTTTTTTAAAATCCCTTTCACTTGCAAGCTCAAAATAATACCAAATGCATGGTTCTGCGCTTGGCTTTCATCACTTAGTAACATTGTGTCTTGGAGGTCTTTCCAAAGACACAGGCAGATCTGTCTGTTATTAACGAGCAGGGAGACAAGCCTTCCATCATACAAATCTGTCGCGATTGACTCAGTCATCCCCTCCCAGAGTGCATTTGCACACTTCCAGTCTTAAACCATTTCCAGTTTTCCAGTCATGCAATGAAGTTTTATTATCCCTGCATCTAACCTACACAAATTCAACTGTTTGGATAGGGAGGTGTTTTCTAGACTTTAACAATAAGTATTTTGCACACACTTGATTGGGGGCTCAAACCTAAGAATTTAGCTCATGTCCACACAGTAAGAACCAATGAATGTTACTTATGATGAAGATGCTGAGGATGACAAGAAACAAAAGCAGGAGGAGGTGGACAGGACCAGGGCAACAACTAGTGTTCCAACCTGCAAGCCTGGGAAATCAAGAATCTCCTATCGGTTCAACCCAATTCAGGAGGTGCTGGGCTCAGTGGCTGCTCACCTGTTCAGTGATCTTATCCTCCAGTGGATCGCAAATGGCTACAAATTCCTTCCACACCTGAACTTTCACCCCTCTGCTGCTATTTCTCCCCAGGGGTTGACCATGCAACTTGCTTTGGCCAATGGGATGTCAACCAACATGGCCCCAGCAGAGGCCTCTAAAAAGCCTTGCCCATTGGGGTCCAACTGGCTGAAACCCAGCCCCCAGGAGCAGAAGCGGAGCTGGGCTACTGCAGGCGTGACCCACCAACAGCCAACACCAACCATCAGCCAGACCACCCTACCCCAGTCAGGCTGCCAGGGGACTGTAACCTCATGAATGATCCCAAGTGCAACCAGAAGAACCATCTGGCTGAGCCCAGAGAATGTTGAACAAATAAATGCTTACTGTTAGCCACTGGGTTTGGGTGATTTGCTACATTGCAATCGATAACTGATCCCTATTCAAATCAACTCCCGAAAGCTCCAGGCCCTGATCTTTTTCCTTAGAAGGGATGGGGGCTAGTGACCTGACCTATAACAAGCCCTAGTCCAAGACAAGAGGGATGCTGCTACTGTTCTCGAGGGCAGAGAGGCCAGGGATGTGCTGAGCATCCTACAAGGCCCAGGACAGCTCCTACCAACAAAGAATGACCTGATTCCAAGTGTCAGTCATGCCGTGGTCGAGACACTCTATTTAATGAGAAAGTTAAAGAAAACACAGGCAAACTAATAAAATGACTACAAAAGGGAGTAAATACTGGGAAGTAATCAGAGAACTGAGATGAAGGATCAAGGCCAATTGTGTCTGGGCTGGTTAGAGAAAGCCTCCCTGAGCAGATGACATTTACAGAGGGACAAACGCAAGGAGGGGACCGGCTGGGCAAGAGGGCGTCAATGGGCAGGGCTGGTCTGCAAGAGCTTCCCTCTTGGAGGCCCTGACACAAGACCAGTGTGGCCTGGCCCAGGATCCTCAGCAGCCTGCCGCGCTACTTGCCATCTCCCCAACACACACGTGCACGCACACACACACACACACACACGGATGCACACACACATGCACACCCATGCTGACCCTCTCTCATTTGCACTGACGTCTCTACCTGGCTTTCCTCCCTTCCCCTGGCTAACCCCTAACTAGGGTCTCCATTGGTCTGTAATCGCCTCCCAGAACTTTCTTTGACCCCTGGGGTGGTCACTTTTCTGTGTCCACATGGCCAGGCTACAGCCCCCAGCCACACAACCATGCACTCCTCTAGCTGCTGCCGCGAAGGTGTTTTGTAGACACTATTAACACCCTCAATCGGTTGACTTTATGTGCAAGACTGTACTGAGTAATCAGGATGGGCTGCTCCAGTCCATTGCAAGCCTTAAAAACAGAACTGAGGGCGGGCCATGGTGACTCAGCAGGCAAGAATGCTTGCCTGCCATGCCAGAGGACCCGGGTTCGATTCCCGGTGCCTGCCCATGTTAAAAAAAAAAAAAAACAGAACTGAGGTTTCCCTAAGGAAGAATTCCTGCCTGTGCACTGCAGCATCTGCTCTGCCCAAGAGCTCCCAGCCTGTCCTTCCTGACAACTGGCCCCACAAACTTCTGACTCGCCTAGAAGTCATGACAGTTGCACAAGCCACTTCCTTGCAATAAATCCCATTTATGTATGTATGTGCCTGCCTATGCACATGTCTATGTATGTATATATATATACATGGATGTGCATACATACATGTACACACACACGCACACGCACACACATATATATAGCCACTGGTTCTACTTCTCTGGCAGAACCTGGAGAGATACAGCCCACACCCACACTAGGTTAGGGTCCTCCCCTGCAATTTTACCATTTTCCCACCATCACCACCACCACCCGCTACCCTGCGATCATAGGAAAAAACTTTGTTATAATTGCTGGTTTGGTGCTGTGCCTGCCAAGGCCGTGGGCAGCTGCTGTCTTGCTCTGCATCGTGTCCCAAGCCCCAGACTGACACGGAGCCCCTGCCGGCAGCCCTTGTGCTGGGACACGAGTGACCTGTATGGTGTGACTTGTGCAAAACTGAAAGGGATATGGAAGGGTGACATCGACAGCAGCCCCTCTCACGGAGGCAGGTGGGAATATAAAACACAAGCTCTCAGCTCCGAAGCAGAATTCTCCACAAAAGCCCCTCCAAAGGCAAGCGGCCAGCACGGCCAGCATGGGGAGCCCACGACCCCCGGACACACGCTGAATCCAGCAGGAGCCAGGACACACCAGGGCAGACAGAGGGGACCCGGACGCGTGTGTGCCCCGTGAGCCAAACCAACAGTTTTAAACCATGACTTGTGTCCGCACTCCTGGTGAATGCTTCCACCAGAGCCCAGCGCGGCGGTCAGTGTGGCACGTCCACGTGTCAGCCACGGTGCCCTGTCATCCATCAAATGCCCGCCCAGGTGCGGCTGCGAAGGTGTTCTGCAGACGTGGCTTGCATCTGCCGCAGTGGGTTCTCAGAGGAGGCGATGATTCTCTGCAAGGCGGAGGCCCTCTCCTGTGGCTCAGAGGCCTTCAGAGCAAGCCCAGTTTCCCCGGGAACGAAGAAATTCTGCCTCAATTCTGCAGCACCAGCTCCAGCCCAAGTTTCCAGCCCACCCTCCAGATTTCAGCCCCTCCTGCATCTACAATCACTGGAGCCCATTCTCTGAAATAAATCTCTATCCCGACGTGTCTCTCCTACCGGCTCTGTCTTTCCGGCAGCCCTGAGTCTGCTCGGCGTGCAGAGACTTGTTTTTACAGACAAGGGCTGCTCCCCGCTGCAGGAGCGGAAGTGGGCATGGCTCGCCATTCCTACTGGGGAAATGGGGGTGGGAGTGGGGGTGTCTCAAAATGGCCAAGCAGGTCTAGAGATGCTGGGGAATAACTTCCAGGTCACACTGTGAACTCTAAAAAACAAAAGCAGGAGAGAGGAGCTGCGAGGAAATGCTCTCGGGTTCTCATGGGGTCGGGCAGAGAGCACCTCAGAAGGAAATCCATGAAATGACAGCCGGTTCGCACTGAGGCAGGGGGAAGGAGACCCGGGGACGCGTGTACCCGAACCCTGAGGTGCCCCAGGCATGCCCCCCGTGCCTGTGCCCTTCTTGCTGGCACGGCAGCCACAGCGGCAGCTGGGGTAGCAGAGCACGGAGGCCACAGTGTGGCCGGTGGGCAGGGACCCAGCTCAAAGGCTCCCCCACCTGAACGGGCCTCTGTCCTGCAGGCTGCAGCATTCTCACCTATGAAATGGGATTTCCATGGTCCCTTCACGTTCTAAAAGTCCTTGACTCCAAAAGCAAATCCTCTGATTATAGAATTGAGATTTTTGCCAACACGAAGCCGAGAAAGGGGCTTTTTCTTTTTTTATAGCATTACTCCCTCACACAGATCTCCACATTCTCCCACCAAAAAGCAGTAGGATTAAAGATTTCAGAAGAGAAAGTGCCCTTGTTCTGGCCTAAATGACAGTTCTTTGTTTAGGTTCCTGCAGACAAGAATTAGCCCCACTAATGAAGGGGGTGAGATAGAGCATGCGGAGCATCGGAGAAGGCTTAGCAACATAGTTCTCAAACTGGGTTCTCCTTGACAGCTAGGGCTCCACGGACTGAGAGATGGCTGAGCCTGGGCGAAGGCAATTAGCAATCCCATGACTTAGGTATTCGTTTACCCACTTTGAACCCCCCACAATAATTATATTATATTTATATAATATATATTAATTATTATTTATTTATTTTTAAGTCAAGGTTTCACCCTTGATTTTTTTTTGTCATCATCAAAACTTCCCATTTGTTCAAAATTAGGATTTATCTTCACATTTTCTCCTTGCACTTCCATGATTCCTCCTCCAGCTAACTAATCCCAGTTTCTTTTTTTTCCATTGTGAAATATAATATATATATATAATATGCATATAAAAAGAAATAAATTTCACAGTACAATGTAACACGTAGTTATAGAACTGATTTCAGAGTTTGGTATGGGTCACAGTGCCACAGTTTTAGGTTTTTCCTTCTTGCTGCTCCAAGACACTGGAGACTAAAAGAAATATCAATATAGTGATCCAGCAGTCACACGTCTTTGTTAAATCCTATCTTCTCTTTTATAACTCCACCTTCTCCTCTGATCTTTTTAAAAATTATTTATTTTTTATTGATATATATTCTAAATTCACATACCATGTACTCAAAGTGTACAATCAAGGGTTCACAGTGTCATCATATAGCTGTGCATTTATCATCACAAATCGCAATTTTTTTTTCCTTTTTGTGAAAAATAATGTTTATACAAAAAAGCAATAGGGGAAACAAGGGTAGTTTGGAGGTGCAAGGGTAGTTCAGTGGCACAATTCTCGCCTGCCATGCGAGAGTCCCAGGTTGGATTCCCAGTCCATGCACTTTCCAAAAAACAAACAAAAATTCAACCAATGGTGCTGCGATAACGGGACACTCACATGTAAAAATAATGAAATGTGACCCTGCCATACAGCGCACGCGCACACACACACACACACACACACACACACACACACACACACACACAAAGCAATAAATGTCAAAGCACATCGCAACAATTAGTTGTAGAACAGATTTCAGAGTTTGGTATGGGTTACCTTTCTCCAATTTTAGGTTTTTCCTTCTAGCTGCCCCGAGACACTGGAGACTTAAAAGAAATATCGTTATAGTGATTCAGCAATCACACTCATTTGTTAAATTCTATCTTCTCTGTTACAACTCCTCCTTTCCTCTGATCTTTCTCCCTCTCTTTAGGTGTATTTGGACTATGCCCATTCTAACTTTTTTATGCTGGAAAGGGCTGTCGGTAATATGGGATGGGGGATGGAACTAGCTGATGCTCTGGAGAGGCTGGCACCTTTGGGTTTCAGGATTTATCTGGCCCAGGAACCCAACTGGAGGGCGTAGGTTACTGGAAGGTTACCCTAGTGCCTGGAAACTTTGTAGCATCTCAAATACAGTTTTGGGTGTTCTATAGGGTTGGAAGGAATGGTTTTGGTTGGGGGTTGGCAAACCATGGTAAATAGCAAGATCTAGCTGAAGCTTGAGTACAAGTAGCCTCCAGAGTAGCCTCTCGATTCTATATGAGGAGCTCTCTCAGCCACTGATACCTTATCACCCTCGATGGGGGGCTTAATACCTAAAGGTCCTTTTTAAAATCTTGACCCTAACATATTTCACACTGAAACACAGCCCCCATAAAACAGCCCTACACTGTAACAATCTCTCTCCAGGCAAAGGTCTTGAAAAGAGCCCATGTGGGATGTGGAACAGCCGTGATTCATTTGTGACGGGACACCACGCAGCCCAGCTGAGCATGAGGTGTGTGTCAAGATGCCCCGGAATGAATGGTCACTACCACAGCTGCTGAGAGCCGGAGCGTGGCGGGCAGAGGTGACCCCAAGCAGCCTGGGAATGGAAGCAGATCCTCAGGGACCATATGGCAGGAGCTACCCCCATGCAGGGGCACGTCCACCCTAATGCAGCATCTTTGCAAGAATGGGAAACGGGCACGCGCGCATTGTGCACGCGCAAACATGGAGATGTTCCCTGCCATGATATTTTTTATAGTAAGAAACTGGAATCAGGGACTGATATGATTGCAGAATTAATACATGGTGCCCCTTCAAATAAAAGCCATCAGCGGTAGAGTTCTCCTCCAACGGCTCCAAAGCCACACCACGGTTAACATTCCATGTCCCATCTCCTACAACTGTCCTTAACCTGCCCCCACTCCCGCCCCCAGGATCCAGGAGGGCTCAGCCTGTGCCGGTCTCTAGGGACAGTGCAGTGGGCAAGGCAGCAAGAGGGGGCCTCAGATTCCAGCAGCTGCTGCTCCTGCCACCTTCTCTTCCCAGCATCCCCTGCAGCCTTGGCAAACCTACTGTGTGCCGCTGGCTGCACTGCCTCCACTGCCACCCCTGCATCCCCGCCGGGCCAATGCTGCAAGTGGCAGGGTCAGGCTGACAGACTGTGGATGGGAAGCAGCTCAGGATTCAATTTCCTTTCCAATCGACCAGGGCTTTGACGGGCAGCCCTCAGCCAGGCACTCTTCCCAACGGCGTGAGCTGCACAGCTTCTCCAAGGGCTTTCAGGTCTCTGGGGTTGTCTCGGGTCTGCGCCCCAGGGCCGACACCAGTGCCATGTGCCCAGAAGTTTGAGAATCCCTGCAAGTTCTGTAACTGCTTATTTTACTTGAGCTCTGATGTGTAAACACCGTGACGTGTACATATAATATTTACCCATTACACATACAGAAACAGCCGCACATAACCTTCTAGGCTGACAGGCACACTTCAGGCTTGCAAACGTGGAGGGGCTCTGCAGAGGAGGGGGCACAGAGCTTTACATTAAATATTTAATACCGCACCGTATTTTATATCCTGAGTGTATCCCCTGTGGACCGTTGGGAATTGAGCATGTCCTGTGTAGACAAGGCCAGTTTCTCTGTAGCCAGCTTTCTCTGATTGCTGAAGTGAGAATGTATTTTTGGATAAACTATGAGCTGCTATGAAACTGTTTTTGAGAGATGTCACTAAAGTTATACAAGTCTAACTGCTGGAATTGACAGATTCAGGGTCTCTGGATGGGTCTCGAATCCCCGGCTTTTCCGCTGGCACGAGTCTAAGCTGCCAGGTCATTCTCTCTCTCTGCTTCTTTGCTTTTCCATCCACATGAGTATGAAAAAATTCATCCTTTCAAACGTTAATGAGTTAGCATTTGTCGCTGGCTTTGTCATTTGCACAGGGGGAAAAAGAAACTGATATTAAACAAATTATTTACTCTCTGAATATACTCCTTTATACTGGTATTTTTTTTAAGTACATCTCACCAGTCTGATTTTTTTTTTCCATTCTACATATATAATCAATAATTCACAATATCATCACATAGTTGCATATTCATCATCATGATCATTTCTTAGAACATTTGCATCAATTCAGAAAAAGAAATAAAAAGACAATAGAAAAAGAAATAAAACGGAAACAGAAAAAAAATTATACATGCAATACCCCTTACCCCTTCCTTTCATTGATCACTAGCTTTTCAATCTACTAAATTTATTTTAACATTTGTTCCCCCTATTATTTATTTTTATTCTATATGTTCTACTCATCTGTTGACAAGGTAAATAAAAGAAGCATTAGACACAAGGTTTTCACAATCACACAGTCACGTTGTGAAAACTATATCATTATACAATCATCTTCAAGAAACATCGCTACTGGAACACAGCTCTACATTTTCAGGCAGTTCCTCCAGCCTCTCCATTACATCTTGACTAACAAGGTGATATCTACTTAATGCGTAAGAATAATATTCTTATTCCGGTATTTTAAACATCTTTCTGTACTTGCTTTAAACATTCTTGTATATAATTAAGCACAAATGGGGGTGCAGGTAAACTATGCAGGTTCCAGGAATAATTTAAGTAACTGCATTGCTCTCACTTAAAAGGCAGTTTAAAGTAAATCCCTCGATTCCTACAGACCTGCATTGCCCAGTACCCAGCCCCTAGCTACACATGACTATTCAAATCTAAATTATTGAACATTAAATAAAATTAAACATGCAATTCCTCAGTTGCATGAATCACATTCCAACTGCACCAAAGTCACCCACCGTTAGTGGCTGCAGTATTGAAAGGAACAGATATAAGACATTTCCACCACCTGGGAAAGTTCTACAAATTGCGCTGCCTTAGACTCTTGCATCTGGAAGTGCCCAGACCATAGTTTGTGATAAAGTAATTGAGTTAGTGATAAAATTAGTTCTAACTTATCCGAGTGTTTCTTAAAATAGGACAGTCAAAACAGAAGGCAGAAGGTACCTTCCCCGAAGCCAGGCTTTGGCACAGCTGGGTGAGTATGACTCCTCCTCCTGCTCCTTTCCAGCTTTGTTTTAGGGGAACACATCACATACTTTGGGGAGCATCGCCCCCCTATGAATCTGATGCTTTCATTCTAGTAAATCTGTCCTACTTGTTTCTCCAAATAAATTATCTCAATATTATTTCATCCAACCAATGTTTAAACCTTCCAGGAAACTGATTTTTTTCAACGTGTTAGTATCAAATTCTAGACAAATTTATTTCGTAGGGAAAGAAAGAATTCCCCTTCTTTAAGCTTTCTTTTCACACATTATCTTTGAAATCCAAGTATCCCGCGGCAAAATCTCACACCCAAGACAAATTCTACAGGAAAATGTTGAGTTAAAACTGGCCCAGCTATTTGTGGGATGACAATAAATAGCCTTTGCTCCCACCTTCGTAATTTCCTGCCTGACTCCACAAGATGGAGAGGGTTGTATGCAGCGCCCTCACCCCGCCGGATCAGCCTGTTTCACCCCAGATCTGGGGTTCTCACAATGTGGGCAATCATCCATCCCTCAAGCAAGTTTTCCTTTTCTGGCTTCCTCTGTAAATAATCTCTGAGTTTGCAAATGTTACCCAAGCTCTTTCAAGGATATCAAAGGAAAACAACTTATTTAACCAAATAAACAGAAGGCTATGCCACAAATTGAAAGATGGGTGCCCGCCCGTGAGCATTTTTTACAGTAGGACTTCCCTTTACAAATATAATACACTTCTCCTGCAGAATCCTTTATAAATACGGCTTTAATGATCAAAACTGCATTTCGACAGTCCCCAGCAAGGAGAAATGACTTTCTGATTAGTATAACAGAGAGTGCTTTGCAGCTGTGTTCCAAGAAGAAACACAAAACCAGAAAATGCATTTTCATTAAGGCAAGTCATATTGATTTAAGCCTAATGAATAAAGTTAAGGCTAATACGTCTTCTTTAATTGCCTGTTTGCTTTTTTCCTGACTTCAGACCTTACTGACCTCAACACCACGCAAGTGAGCTGCAAAGGGCAGCCGGGCAACGATGACCTCCCCCGGGGTGGGGGTCCACCCCACTTTCATAATGCGGTCCAATCTTTTTGGCCATTGACCCCAACGGACACCTTAGCTGTCAAAGCCTCCTGGGTACACTAATTCCTGAGTCCTGGGTTGGAAACACCTCTTCAGCGTGGCACCCTCCCAATGCAGCTCATCAAAATCATGAAGCAGATTTTTTTAAAGGTGCAATTAATAGCTTTCCTCCGCACAGGTGGGGGCTTACGGTTTCCTCGCTTCCTCAGTTCTTAGAGTTCTTAAAAGTTTCTTTCTCGGACGGGCTCGCCTTTCCAGCTATTACAGCTAATTTTGCTCTCTGGTCATTGGGGCGGGAGGGGGCGGGAGTCGGCGGGAGTCAGGGCCGGTCCTTTCTTGACGCCCTCCCACCCCCACCCCGTACCTAGTCTTCCGTTTCTTGCCCATCCCCCGCCCCGTCTAGTTTCTGTGCCAAACAAAATAGGGCGACTCCCCCCGGACCAAGGAAACCAAGTTCAAAAGGCCAGAAGGCGGGCTGGGGCTCCGCGCCCGGGAGCGGCCCGGCCGCGGGCAGCAGGTGGGGGTGGGGTGGAGGGGTTGGGAGAGCCGCCGTCCGCCCCCGACTTCGCCGCCTCGGCCACAACACCGCCTCTTTGCCCGGAAAACAAAGTTGAGTGTGAGGCCCTGAGCGCCCCGGACCGTCGCGAGAGCCGGCGGGCTACCTCCCCACGCGCGACGCGCCAGACGCCGATCCCCGCCCGCCCCGGAGGACCCGGGAGCCCCGCCCCGCACGCGAGGCCGAGGCCACGAACAATGCGTCCCCGCCCCGCCCCGCCCGCGGCCCCGCGCGTTCATTGGTCCGCGCCGGATTTTGGCAGCCCCCGAGTGGGCGGGGCGCGGGACGGGGCGGGGACGGCAGCGCTGCGCGTGCGCCGACGGGGCCGCGCGCGCAGGGGGCGGTGCTTTGTGTGCGGGGTGGCGGCGGCGGCAGCGGAGGGGAGCTGGCGGGCGGGCTCCGCGGGCGGGAGCGCGCGGCAGCATGGAGGAGCTGAGCAGCGTCGGCGAGCAGGTCTTCGCCGCCGAGTGCATCCTGAGCAAGCGGCTGCGCAAGGTGCGTGCGTCCCGGGTCGCTCCCCGCGCCGCCGTCCCCCGCGGCCGCCCCCGGCTCACGCGCCCCCTCTTTTCTCCTTGCAGGGGAAGCTGGAGTACCTGGTGAAGTGGCGCGGCTGGTCTTCCAAGTGAGTCCCAAACAATGCGGGCCGGGCTTCCCGCCCGCGCCGCCTCGGGCCCGAGGGAGGGGGACGGCGTGGGGACCTGGGGACGGCGTGGGGACCTTGGGCCTGCGCCGTCGGGGCGGCAACGACGCGGAGGGCCCGGGTGAGGGCGGGAAGTTCGCCGGGTCCCTGCGGGCTGCTCCGGCTCGTCCCGGGCCGCCCCCGAGCCCAGTCCGAGGCTGCCCTTTGTTTACAAGCCCGCGGGGTGCGAGGCTCGAGACTTCCCGCCCCGGATACCCCCTCTGGATCCCCCTTCCGCGGGCCCAGCCGGCTCCCGCCTGCGCTCGCGCGCGCTCCTCCCGCGCGCTCCTCCCGCGCCCATTTGTTGCATGCTCCCCCCCTCCCGAGTCCGGCCAGGCTGGGTGGGAGGCGCGGGCGCTTTTCCCCCTTCCCCCCCACTGCCCATATTTCCCCAGCTGTAACCTGAGCTTTCTATTGATGCTTGTTGGGGGGTTTTTTCTGCTTGCTTTTCTTTTAATGGAAGGGAGGGAGTTTGGCATCCCCGGAAGGGGCTCTTTCTGTTTACAGCTGCTCCCCCTGATCGTTTTTCCTTTCTTTCCGATTTTCTTTCTGTGCTTTTCCTTTCCTCTTCCCTCCCCTCCCCTCCCGGACCCTCGGCCGCACTCAGTAGTGTTGGAGCCTCGTTGTTCTTAATCTCCAACTGTGGTTTCTGTGCCCCTCAGCCTCTTCCCCCTCCCTGCCTCCTGGACGTAGCCTGGCCTTCCCTTGTTGGCCCCGGGCCAGGATTTGGGTGATTCCCTCTCTGCGACTTTACATTTTATTGGGATTTGTTTTCCTCCCTGGTGGGACCTGGGACTCCTTGTTTGGCCATGCTTTAATTGGGTGGGTTTGCGGTTAGGTTACTGGCCGCAAGGGCTCCAGCCTGTAGGAATTCATTTTGGATGTGGGTTTGGACTTTCCTCCTGCTCTGCCTGCATGCCCCAGTGCCCTTGCCACCAGCCAGGCCTAGGGGTGGGTGAGTGGGTAGGGCAGCCACCCTCCTCCAGCTCCTTTCTAAAATGGCTCAGTCACTGCCTGGTATTTTACACTGCCCCCCTGTCCCCCGCCCCACTTTGCTTTTTTCAGACACAACAGCTGGGAGCCGGAGGAGAATATCCTGGACCCAAGGCTGCTCCTGGCCTTCCAGAAGAAGTGAGCGCACGGGTGGGCAGTTGGGGCGGGTTGCCCGGAGGAACGGTGGCCACTCCGTCCCACGGTGCAGCCCCACTGCTTGTCTAGGGGTCCTGGGCTGTGTTCTATCACTAGGCTGTCACCAGGGGCCTCTAGTGCCATCTCCAGGGCTCCCTGTGAGGTCCAAAGTTAACCCCCAATCCCACTGCAGCCCCACAGTGACCTGCCCTGAAGGTTCTCTGAGTGTGTCTTTGGGTCTTGACTTGCAAAAATGAACTCCTCAGTTTCTTCCTAAAAGGTTTTGGCTTCTCCCTTGTCCTTTTCTGTTGAATAATTTGCAAACAGCACCAAGGAAAATCAGGATGCAGGTGCCAGCACAAGAGAAGGCCCCCGGAGGGAGCTGGAGCATGGCACTGCATGGGGTCTTACATTTTGGCATACCAAGAACAGCATATTTCTTTTCCGCTGGATGCACAACAGATAGAATCATGTGAGCACCAGGGGAGGCCGAGTTTGCCTCTATTTCTGGGTGTCACTTCTATTTTTAGGTAGGAAACCTGGGGTCAGAGATCCTCTGAGATGGTAGTGAGAGCTGGAGTGTGGCATGTGGCCAGCTGAGGTTAGCAAGGGGTGGGTTGTAGCATCAGCCCTGCCCTTTTGTTGGTCACACATTTGTTGCTCACAATATTCCCAGCTGGGGTCAGTCTGCAGCGTTATTAAGCCGTACTGTCCCCCTACACCCCTAGGCTGTAGCTGGACATTTGGGACCTTCTTGGAGGGGCCCTGATAAAGGGAGGTAAATAAAGCTGGATTTTGGTAGTGAATCTTGGGGAGAGAAAATGAGGTACGCCTGTGCCTGCCTAGGGATGCTTAGAAAACCTGGCCAGCAGCCTCACTGTCTGCTTTTTAGTTCTGGTCCTGTAAGTCTGGGAACGGGGAGTTTGGGGCAATGATTTTACAAATCTCACTAGCTGGTACATTTCTCTGTGAGGTAGTCTCATAACTAGGGGGAGGGGAGAGGATGCTGACCTGAAAGAGAAAAAGAAAAAATTTTGTTTGGGGTTATAGCGGAACAGACAAGCACTTAGGTTAGGAAATGCCTGAGAAATGTAAGAGTTTACATCAAACCCTGGGACAGTCTGAGTTATATCATGAAAGAAGAAAACCTGGGAAGATCAATGATCCATTTTCTCCCATCTCACCAAATGATGGATCTCAGAGCACGCATGGCATGCAGGGTGTGGCCCTCAGACAGGAGGGAAGGTGGCAGGTTCGAGCACAGGTATCTAGGGTGATGTCAGACGAGACCTGTGAGCTTATCCACTGGCCTCCTTCCGGAGACAGCAAGTCGAGGCCAAGGCTGCTTGCGCTGTGCTAATTGGATCCTTGGAGAGCTCTCCTGGCAGCCCCCAGTGAGAGGGTGTTTGCATGCTTTAATTGCCACGAAACTTCTCCAGATACATCTGCTTCCCCCAGGGGCCGGAGGTGGCTCTCTTGCTTCATGGCCCCAAATCACAGGGGCTGAAGGGGTGCTGCTGGTAGCACCAGCCACAAGCCCTAGCTGCTTTGGAATTTTGTGCTTTCATTACCTCTATCAAGAGCAGAGTTTAGGGCGCCTGCCGTGGCTCAGCAGGCAGAGCTCCGACCTGCCATGCTGGAGGTCTGGAGTTCGATCCCTGGTGCCTCCTGCCCATATGCAAATTTAAAAAAAAACCAAAAAAAGCAGAGTTTAGAAACAAAGATTTAAAAAAAATTAAAAAGAAAAGGTTGGGGAGAAAACTGGGAGCCAGAGGCACTAGGTCTGGAGAAATCATAGGGCAGAAAGGAAACAAGCCATTGGTTCCACTGGTGCTCCGAGGACCAGGTAAAGGTTTTGTGGCAGCAATAGAGAGGCAGAGCCTGGGGGAATGTTCCAGCACTCCCCTGCACTGTCTTCTCGTGCTTGAAATAGATTGGGCCATGTGACCAAAAGGCTTCTTCTACTCGTGGCATTCTAGAGTTTCCACAAAGCATTCTGCCTGCAGAAAGTGGCCAGAAATTAGCCCCTGGTGGTTTTAGAGGGGTGGGAGGAAACTGAGAACTGTATATTTCCCCGCGTGGCTTGAATTTCTTAGACTTTGTCTTTACCCAAGTGGATATTAAAGGGATGGATGTAAAAGTAGTGTCAACCCATGTTGCAAACAATGGGCTCTGTTGCCGTATGAATTCAGGTATGTTTCTGCAGCGTATCTGGTAATAAAATGGGAGCCGTGTGGCAGGAGGGAGGGGCTGCACAGGGCGACCCCATCCTGACCAGTGATTGTCTTCAGGGAGCACGAGAAGGAGGCACAGAACCGAAAGAGAGGCAAGAGGCCAAGGGGCAGGCCGAGGAAGCACACCGTGATGGCCTCCTGTAGCCGGCGCTCCAAGCTCAAGGTGGGTGGCTGCTTAGCTGCGAGCCGGAGCGGGAGCTGGAGGAAGGTTCCAGGGCTTTCTGGAAGAGGGGGGGTTTACTTCTGCAGAATCTGCTCCTGGCCCAGAGACTGGCTGCCACGCTGGGCCTCTGCCGGAGGAAGTCACCAGCCAGCTGCAGAGCTCCTGGTCTTGTCTACCCCTCGCCCCCACCCCGCCAGGACCCACAAAGCCACTCTTGAGGGGGGTCTCCTGTAGCATTGATGGCCAGTCTTTGTTCCTTTCCACTGGATGGCAGAGCAGATGATTTGGCCAGTGCTCATACTTTCTCAAATGTACACGCCTACTGGCTTAATAGGGACCAAAAAGGCAATGTGTACATAGTAGGTGCTTACAGGTTGACCGAGCAGATGCCATTAACTGGGCCCATTCCAGGCCTGTGGCAGGGTACCACGCGGCTCTGGACCTGCTCACAACTTTGGCCACGCGGAGCTGACAGTATAGCTGGGGATCCCCGAGGAATGAGTTCAGAAGGGGACGGGGGAAGATGTCAGGCCGATGCAACCACAAGGGTATCTGGGGGGGGCGGACCCACGCACAGGTGCACTCCCCTTCTCCCTCCCTCCATCCAGAGGCAGGGTGGGGGGTGAGGTCTTGGCCACCGTCCTGGCTGTGCTCTTGGGTCCTTTCCCAAGGATACTCCCCAGAAATCTATCCCCCTTGGTGCCTCGGGATCCTAAAGCCACACGCTAGGGCCAAGAGCTCCGTCACCGCTCACAAAAGCCACCCTTTCCAGGAGGCCGTGAGATTCTCTGCCTTCAAGTCTAACTCGCTGGTGTGGACCAGACTTCCTTTTTCCTTCTAAATCTCCTTTTGACTAGGGTAGCCGGGGCTTCCTGCTGAGTCCGTGTGAGGTGGAAGTTTTATTTAAGTAGAACGTTTGTGTTTAAAGGTGGTACCAGCCACTCCTGTGGCTCAGGAATTCGTTGGGGGCATGAAGAGGTTGGGGGCACAGGGCCATGAGGACCTCCAGGCTTGATCCGACCCACCCCTGACTCGGGTTGGGAGAGCCTTGGGACAGGGAACCCAGCATCGGTCCAGACTCCCGAAAACGCGCCTTCTAAAGTTCTGATCCAGTTGGCACCCAAGGGACCTGCCAGGCAGGGAGTGTGCCTGTTTAGCATTTGGGGTGAGGTTGTTGTGGCTTCTTTGCCCATGTCACAGAAGGCTCCCAAGGGTGTGGGCTTTGGAATTGGGAAGGTTGAAACAGGAAGACAGAGTCCCCCCATTCATTGCATCCCAAAACCCTTGTGCATGCTCATTCCTTCGGCTCTTAACCTTCAGAGACGTGGACTTTGTGCAACTCTGGATTTCCCTTTTCAAAGCGTGTGCTGGAGAGCTTGGAACTAAATGTGTGTCTTCCTGAAAGCTGATGGTATATGAGATTTACGCTGTGTCTTTGTCTCCATTTGTCTCTCTTTCCTTTTCCTTCTCGACCTCTGATGTTGCATTCCATATAACCTCGTAGAGACCCCCATAACCCTTAAAAACTCACGTCTTCCTGGCCGCCCTATGTTCCAGAAGCAGCTGGAATTACCGGCTTCCAGCGTCCGGAGCTTCTTAGGAAGAACCCGGTGCCGTGGGCAGGCAGCTGGCGTTGGAGGAGGCGGTGACACTTTCCCTTTTTGTCTTTCCAGGAACCCGACGTTCCTTCCAAATCCAAATCCAGCAGCTCCTCCTCTTCCTCCACATCTTCCTCTTCCTCGTCTGACGAAGACGATGACAGCGACCTGGATGCCAAGCGGGGCCCCCGGGGCCGCGAGACCCACCCGGTGCCCCAGAAGAAGGCGCAGATCCTGGTGGCCAAGCCCGAGCCGAAGGACCCCATCCGGAAGAAGCGGGGCCGCAAGCCGCTGCCCCCAGAGCAGAAGGCGGCCCGCAGACCCGTGAGCCTGGACAAGGTGCTCAAGACGGCCCGGAAGGACCTGGCAGCGCCTGCAGGCAAGCTGCCCCCTCCACTCAGCGCCCCTGTGGCAGGCCTGGCAGCCCTGAAGGCCCACGCCAAGGAGACGTGCGGCGGCCCCGGCAGCGTGGCCACCCCGGAGAGCCTGGCCAGCTTGATGAAGGGCATGGCGAGCAGCCCGGCCCGCGGCGGCATCAGCTGGCAGAGCTCCATCGTGCACTACATGAACCGGGTGACTCAGGGCCAGGCCGAGGCCACCAGCAGGCTGGCTCTCAAGGGCCCGGCGGCCCCCAAGTGCAGCCTTGGGCTGGACCTGAAAGTGAGGACGCAGAAGGGGGAGCTGGGTTCAAACGCCCCAGGAAGCAAAGTCTCGAAGGCTCCTGGTGGCGGGGCTACAGAGCCGAAAGCGGGGAGCGCGGGGGGGGCGCCCCACATGCTTGGAGGCAGCAGGGTCCCCGCCGGCTGCCTGTGCCCCCCGCCAGTTCCCACCCAGGAGCTGAGCCTGCAGGTGTTGGACTTACAGAGTATCAAGAATGGCACGGCCGGGGTTGGCATGCTCGCCCGCCAGGCCACGAACGCCAAGGCCATCCCTTCTGCTGGGAAGGGCACCGGGGGGACCCCCAGCGCACCCCCCGACTCCAGCAAGAGCGAGAAGCTGGTCTCCAGGGCAGGAGCTCTGCCCGCCGCTCTGGGCAAGAGAGACTGTGTCAAGGGCAGCGCAGCCCCCGGCAGCGGCGGGCAGGAGGCCCACACGGCCTCGGGAGAAGCCCGCCAGGTGGCCGCACTGTCCGAGTTGAGCACTGGGGAGGAGAACAGCAGCTCCGACTCAGATCCCGACTCGGCCTTGCTCCCGAGCGCCGGGCAGAGCCTCTCAGTGTCCGTCCAGACCAGCCAGGACTGGAAGCCGACCCGCAGCCTCATCGAGCAAGTTTTTGTCACCGATGTCACTGCCAACCTCATCACGGTGACAGTGAAGGAGTCACCCACCAGTGTGGGCTTCTTCAGCCTGAGACCCTACTGATGGGGCTGCTGGGGGTGAGGTCTGCAGAGCTGGGCGGTCTCCTTCGTGATGGGCAGGCTTGTAGGGGACCTGCCCTCTCATGCCATTTCCTGCTCTGAGACTTCAGCGCAGGGACCCACCTCCCTGCCTTGCCGGCCGGCACCTAGCCTTCCCCAGGTTCTACCTCTCTGGGTCCTGTGTGGCTTTCCCGGCTCCCTTCGGGAAGACTCTGTGGCCCTTTGGCTCAAGCTGACCGTCTCAGTAACTGCAGGTCCTAGCTTGGAGCAAGCCCATTTGAACTGGCCCACCTGCTAGAGCAGTGGACTTTCCTCCCAATTTCCCAGGGCAAAGGTGCTTCTAGGCCCGTGGGGCTGATCCTGCCCTGGCAGTGAGGCAAGGACTTTGTATAGGATGTGGGGTTAGGAAGGAGCCTCACTGGCCAGACCACTTCCCTTTCAAGCAGTGCCTGGGCCCGGGCAGGTGGGGCAGGGACTGTGTCTAGTCAGGGGCCTTCAGGTAAAAGGGCAGGCCCTGGCAGTTGTCCAGGGGGTTGACCAGAAAACCCTGGAGAGGACCTTGAGACCATCTGACCCCATTTTGTTTAACCTACAGCCCTCACGTGTTGGCTCAAAAGACTAGTATGGGGTGGGGAAGGGGTCTGTTCCCAGAGCTTACTGTCACCTGAAGGCCTTCCCAGGTTTGGGGGACAAAGGGCAGGCTGTCACCCCTGCTGCCCACGTCGCAGGGAGAAGTAACCCTGGGCCCCTTGCGCGCCCCAAATCCAGACCCCACACCCCTGCCCAGGAGCCACCAGAGTGTGTCCATCGGAGTTCTGGAGAATTCTACAGCTGCTTCAACTCTTGGGGAGTAAGAAACCAAGGAAAAGGGGAGGAGGTGGTCCTGGAGTGCTGGTCCAGGGAGAGAAGTGGGAGGCCCTTAGCGAGCCGGGAGTCACCCTCCCTGCTGTGATTTCTCTTCTGGGAACAAAGAATCAACTTAGGCCTCCCCAGGACCCCACAGACCAGGAGCCACAGGAAAATGGGGGTGCAGGCAGCTGCTGCCAGTAGGTCTCTGACAGCCTGCCCAGAGCCACCACATTGGTGGCTGGGTGACACCTAGGTGCCACCTGCCCTGACAATCCTCCCCACATTTGGGGTTTCTGTGTTCTGCTCTGTCACTGGTCAGGAGGCAATGTCTCTATACCATTTGGGGAAGTGGGACAAATCTGAGCAGTGGGAGGGGTTATCTTGGATTGTGCAAGACCCCAAAAGGCCAAACTTGCTGTCCTTGAGGGATCCCCATTCCCAACCCCCCCTGGGTCGATGGATACTGCAGACTGGGGCCCTGCTTGGATGCCATTTCCCAGGGACAGCAAAGTCTCTTGGAGCTGCCTGTGTGATTCCCACCCCTATCAGAATCCTTGGGGCTTTTTTCAGAAGTCAGCATGGAGCAGGAATGTTTAGCTGGTGGGCTGGGAGGCAGTTGAGCTGTAGAGTCTTTGTGATGCCAAAAAGAAGGTGTGTGAGGAAGGCCCAGCTATCCTGTTTCAGCTCTTGGTTAGAACCTGCCAGTAGCTGTGGGCTCTTCCTTGATCCCACAACAACCTTCATGGCAGAGAAGGGTTGCCTTTACCCAAACCAGCCCAGACTTGGATAATGGTCCCTGCTGTCAGAAGGGCAGGCTACAAGCCACCCCGATACCTCACCCTCCACGCCAAATAGGAAGAGATGGCCATTGTGTAGCCAAATTGAATTCAACAGTGTGCCTTTGAGGACTGACTGGTTTCCATGGCTGCCTTGAGAGCTTTCTGGAAGGGCTGTCTGCATGTGGCCTCCAGGTCTAGTACTCAGTGGCCAGGCCTACTTAATCCAGCAGTGATGAGCTTACCTTGGAGAGCTACAAGTCCTGTTGAGCCAAACTGGGAAGTGGGCAGGGAGGGGCAGGCTGGCCTCAGGGGGCAGAGGGATGGGTGGGTAGTGAGGTCGCAGCCCATCACAAAGCCTGCGAAGAACACAGCCCCTGCAGGGTCAGGCTGCTGGCACTAGACCCCTGCCTGACCCCTTGGTGTGACCAAAGGGGCTCATTTGACCTGTGCTCTTCTCAAAGGACTTGACACATCTCCAAGCTGTGACACTCTGAGGCCTCCAGGTCCATGGAAGTCCTCCCCTCCAAGCCCTTGGGGTTGTTGGAGAAATGGGGTGTCTAACCCCAGGAGCCAGGTCTCCAAACCCCAACTTGGTGCCTTTCTGTTTATCAGCTACTTCAATCCCAAAGCCTGAAGCTGCAAACCCCTTGCCCCCAGCCACTTTGCCTTCTTGCTGTTTTCTCCTTGGTGCTTTAACGCCCAGTGTTTCATGTTGAAAAGCCTGTGCATGTGTGTGTATGCACACGTGTGCAGGCATGAGAGCCTGAAGAGTTGGCCAGATGCTCAGAGTTGGTCATTTATGTTTACCAATAAATAAAGGTAGTACTTTTTATATTTTTATTTGCTGCTATGTTTGTGCATGTGTGGCTAGCTGTCAGGCACACATCTGACTCAAGATTTGGCGTTGCCCAGTTCCTGAGCATTTCCTAAGTATCCTCCATCACCAATTGTGTATTGAGTAGGTATTGAATCATCTCTTTTTGTTTGCTTCTCTATTGCATAGGAGTAAGTGGCCAGTCTGTCCTCTTCTTCAGAGATTTTTGCATCTTTTCATATGAATTTTGTATTTTTTTAGATACATTATTATGGTTACGCTCGTTCTGACTTGAGTGAAAGCTCTGGGCCCAGAGGTTTGGGAGGATGGGGACCTCAAGGAAGGGTGGATGACAACTCTGGACCAGTGCCCATTGCTGGCCTTATTTGTGTTTTTTAATTAAAAAAAAAAAAAGCTAAGTCGTCGTTAAATCCTGTATGCCACTTCTAATTGCTTTAAAAACTATGGGTGTTTGCTTTCTTTAAATAAAAAAAAGGGGTGGGGGGAACAAAAGTAGATATGTTATTTTCTGAGGAAAGTGTAAAAGGTCCTTTGTTGAGAGCACAGAGCATATTCAATCACGACCAACAAGTTAGAGGAAATGCCTCCCCCAGGATGCCTACTGAGGTTGGGGGGAAGAGAGTAGGGAAGAGACTATGCCTGGATGAGCAAATTTTTACTCAGCTGTATCTCATGTTTCTGCAAATTTTCCAGGGGTGTGAGTATTTTTTGTTTGTTTAGTTTTTTAACATTAGCACAAATTGCAGATGTTTCTTTTAGACTGGCGTTAATTTATTTCACAGGTGAAAGACATTAGGAATGATGCAGGAGAGTTTTGTCTTGGTTTTGGATAACTCTTTGTATATCAATAAATTTTTTTAAAACTTTTCTCCCTGGTGTACTGGCTCTGAGGGATACATGGAAATGCAACACTATTGTCACTTCGCCTTTCTTGCAAGTGAAAAGATGTGGGAGGTGGAAACTCAGAGGCTTTAGGAAAGTCTTAGCCACTCTCATGAAAAGATGTTTTCTAACTGAAGAGATGGAGTTGATTGTAGCAGTGAGTTCTCTATACCAGTAGTTCTCAGCCATGGGCAAATGACCCCCCAAAGGACATTTGTCAATATCTAGAGACATTTGGGGTAGTCCAAGTGGGGGTAGGGGTTCTGCTATGGACATCTATGTGGCTGAGGCCAGGATTGCTGCTAAACCTCTGAATGCCCATGACACGAAAAATTCTCTTTCCTGACATGTCAGTAGCGCTCAAGTTAAAAACTTTAGTTGAACAAGAAAGAGCAAACAAATCAGATCCCTTAGCAGGGTGGGTAAAGACCATGGCTGCTGGGCAGAGTAAACTCACTTGATTATCAGAAACTGATAATTAAGAACATAGCAAAACCAAGTTCCCACCCCACCCCAAAGTTACTACATAAGGAAACTACTCAACTCTTCGAACTTACCACATGTGGTAACACTTGAAAAGGACCTAGCTGTAAAATCCCGGGGGGTGTGTTGCTAGGACATGCAAGCAGCTTGGAGCCAGCAGGTGCTACTGCATTACCAAGTAGGGGCTCCCAATAAAGAGATGATTTGCTTATTATATAACCTTTCCAGGTCTGGTAAGGTTTGCAGGACCCGGGCCTTGAATTTATTCATACATTTCAGCCACCAGGAAGAATCAGCTTCCTTTGAAGTGAAGAGGGAAGTTGTGCCTGGATGTCAGTGGCCATTAGCTAGCTGAAAGGCTAGTTGGGAGGAGGGCCTGGGTGTCTGAGCGCAGGAAGAGATTCCCACTACGAAGAGAAATGCAACTCCCAGCTCTACCCAGCTCCAGAAAAGGCCTGCGAATTTAACATCAGATTTTTGCAGAGGGGGCTTCTGCAGTTTTCTTTTCCCGAGATGTTTTGGAGAAGCTGGCCAGAAGGAGCCCAGCAGGCCTGCCCCCCTGGCTTCTGATTGCTGCAGGAAGAGGTTGGGGACTGCCAGGCAGGAGCGGGCTGTCATCGCGCTCGCTGTGCAGGCTTTGGCGAGAGCCCATTTATATCAAACCTCCGCCAGACCCGACCGGTGCGGGGTCCTCGCCCTCACGGCCTTTGTTCCTTTCTGCGCTGCTGATCTGATCGCCTGATCCGCCGCCTGCCCCGAAGAACGGACAGAGCTGCCAAGGGGTCCGGCCCACCGAGAGCCTGGAGCCGGCCCCGCCCTGCCCTGCCTGACGACCCCCGAGTGGCCTTGCGGCCCGCGGTCCAGCCCCGGGTGCCTGGCTGGAGATAAGGGCAGCCTGGCTCCCTTAACCAGGGCGGGGCGGCTGGACATCTCCGTGCTCACCCTCTATCCCCCCTGCTTGAGGGCCCGGCCACAGTAAGGGTGCCCAGGCGGCGCACACGCGGCCCACTCCCGCGGTGACCTTGGCTAGGTGGGTGGGGGTGGCGCCGGTCCGCACCCACAGAAGCCCCCGCCTTCCTCTGACAAATCCGAGATGGGGTGGGCGCCAGGCAGAGGGGCTGCGGCCGCCGTCACCTCTAGAGGGCGCGCACAGCCCGCGAAGTTAGGGCCGGCGCTCAGGAAGCGCGGGGCGCATTCCCACTTCTGTTCCCGGCTGCCGCGAGGCGCCCAGCCGCACTGCCCGCGCTCCGGCCTCTCCCAGCCGTCCCGGAGGCCGCCGTCTCCTTCTCCCAAGCCTCGGGAAGAAAGCCTCTGTTCCCGCCCACGGTCTTTCTCCCGGTGTCCAGGCTGCAGGCGGCTGCCTCCCACCCGCGGAGGAGGGGAGTCCCGCCGACTGCCGAGCTGCCCCCATCTCGAGAACCAGCTCGGTCTCGGGGCCCCTCTGGGCCTAGGCCTCGTCGGGTAGAAGAGGAAATCAGAGTAGGACCTCCCACGGCCCTCCCACTCGAGGGTTGGGGGCGGCCTTTTCTCCGCCGGGTTTCCTTCTCCCAGAACAGGAGGGCCTAGCCTGGGATCTGTGCGCGAGGAGCATCAAAGGGACAGAAAAACGGATCCGTTCCGACTCCCTAACAGGAACCTTTAAAGATTCCAGTTCATCCAGTGCCTGTGCTGGGTCAGGCTCCGCGCTGGCGGCGGCCTCACGAGTCGGCCTTGCCCTCGGGCCGTCGGAGGCTCGCTGGGCCGGCTGGACCGGAGGCTTAAGCGCTGGCCGCGGCCTCCACGCCTGGTATTCGCTTTCTAGATAATCCACCCAGAAAACGGAGACCGGCGGGAGGACTCCCCGGTGCAAAGCCCAGGGTCGGTGGTAGTCAGCGGACCTAAGAAGGGGGCAGGGTCTCGGCCCATCCCGGATGAGGGTGCAGCAGTGGAGGCCTCAGGCTTGGACCTTGGACCCCTGGCATGCTGCAGATCCCCACTGGGCTCGGCTGGCGGCGCAGGCCCCTCACGGCCCAAGCGCACTCACTGCTCTGTGACCCGCCGCCCCCTCCCAGGTCCTCCCACGGAGGCCGCAGAACCGGGAGAAGGAGGCTGAGAGAGAACGGCCAAAGGCAGAGTCGCTGTCTCCTTGGCCAAGGGTAGGAGGCACGCTGGCCCACGGTCCTCCCCTCGGACTGTGCGGGTGCGCCAGGTTCGGGGCTTCCCGGCGGGGCGACGCCCGCGGGGGGCTGGGGGACATGGTAATGGGTTTAATTCGACGGCTCCTGGGTGGCTCACTGGGCTGGATCCGCGGCCCCGCCCGACTGCTGCAAAGTGTGCGAGTGGCAAAGGCCAATAAGCCCCTCGATTCCCCACCCGCCCCCCAACCGCTCTACATTGAGGTTCTGTCGCCCCAAGAGGAGCGGGACGAAGAGACCGCAGGGGCTGGTCTGCTGGGGGTGGGGGGGGGCGCAGGGCTGCGGCGCGACAGCTTGGGGTGCGCTAATCACATCAGCGCGCTGTGCGCCGGCTCCCAGCACGCAGTTGCCTAGCAATACCCGCGAATTCAATTCCTCAATCAATAGGCGCTGCGTTTCGGGGAGCGCGGGCGAGGCTGGGTGAATTTAGGGGGCGGGTTCCACAATAGCCCGGAGAAGCAGACCCGGGCCCACTGGGGTGGGGGGTGGAAGTCGGGGATCAGGGACCTCGAGCCTGGGATGAGGCGCGCTGGGGGAAGCCAGCGGGGGGTGAGCTTGGACTGGCTTCCGCGGGAGGAAAGGGGGAACCCCTAGGTCACGCCCATTCTCTCCAGGGTCCCCGAGTTCTCCCCGCGTGCAAGAGGAGCGCAGCTGGCAGGTGAAGAAAGCCCTGACCTCTGCCAGGTAGGGTGGGGAAGGTGGGACCCTGCTCTCTCCCAACCCTCCTCTCTCTCTCTCCTAGGTGGGGACCCCATCTCCCCGCCCCTTTTTGGGGAGGGCCTTCGCAAGCGGAACCATCCCAGATTGATGAGGAGCCAGGACGGGGGGGGGGGGGGGGGGGAGTGGTTAGTAAGAGACCAAGGAAGGGTCCTCTCCTCCCGGGGCGCCTCTTCCCTCCGCTAGCAAAAAAAAAAGGAAAGAAAGAAAAAAGAAAACCGAAATACTCTCTATTTACAAAGTATATATTTAAACACATAAAAAGCGGCGACTATTGGATACAGACATTCACGACCGCAGAAGATAAGAACCGAAGCTTCACTCTTGAGCAGAGGCGGAGATCGATGAAAGATTTGTACAAATCTAAACCCAAACCGGTGCACATTCCGCCCGGGGGCCGAGACTCACCGCCACGTGGCCACACCGGCCCAGCCCAGCCCACCCCAGCCCACCCCAGGTCTGCTTCGCAACAGCGAGAGAAAGAGACACACGCACGGCCACGGACAGACTGCAGGACGCAGGGGCTGCGAAAGCAGAACCAGAGTGCCACAAGGAGGGTCGGAGGGAAGGGGCAACTGCGGTCCCGAGGAAGGGAGGGAGGAGGGAGCAAAGGAGGGAAGGGAAGGGAAGGAGGCAGCCAGGTACAGACACGTGTCCCCGAGTTACCGTCCACCTGGTAACAGACATGTCCCTTGAATTAAGTTTCATCCGAAAATAGCATCGACATTTAAGTAGATACACTCGGTCAACGGCGCTTCTTTATACAAAGTCTAAAATAACAGTTTTACAAATGTGAGCAGATAAAAATCCCCATTCCAGGGGCTTCTTTTTATAGGCGCAATTTGATATTCCAAAGCAAACAAATTCATTTATGACACCATTTTCCTCTCTTTTCTCTCTCTCCCTTATAGGCAAGAAAGTCTAGAGGAGAGAGGCGGGGAAGCTGGAGATAGAAGTTGGGGGTGCAGACCGGAGGACGAGGCCAGAGTTCCCCACCCAGCCCTCCTCCCCGTGAGACCCCCAGCCCCGGCTCCCCGCTTCCGTCGCCCCGAGTCTGTGCTTGGTCCGGCACGCAGGGCTGCCCCTACGCCCCCATCCCCACGCCCTCCCCCACCCCACGAAGCAGCAGCGGGAAGTCAGCTCTTCGCTGGCCCTTTAAAGGCGGGGTGGCCGCAGGACCAGTCCTCCGAGGGAACGGGGTGGGGGTGGGGTGACGGGCGGTTTGGGGGCAGATTTGTGCTTTCGAGCCAAAAGAGGGGCGCGAGTCCGGCGCCCGGTGAGCGCTGCGTGGTCCGGAGCCTCCCCCGCCGCCGCTCCTCCCGCTTTGGCGGAGTCTGAAGATGGAGGTCAAGGAGAGAACGGTCCGTGAACCGAAGAGGCCGGTAAATGACAGCTTTTGCTTTTACGAAGAAGGGGGAGGAAAGAAGGAAAATGCCGAAGTTGCGCTGCGCGTTCTTGGAGGCAAGCGCCGCCTCGCCCTTCTGCCCCTCGCGCGGCCGCCACCGCGGGGAATCGAGTCCTCCTGGGCCCCGAGCCCAGGCCCACCGCCGCCGCCGCGCCGGCCTCCGTGGGTCCCGCGGGTGGGCCCGCCGGGCCGTGTGTCCATCCGAGCGCCGGGCCGCCCTCCCCCGCGTCCGGGAGGCTGGTCCACCTCTTCCCGGGGGGGCGGGGGCCACCGTCCCTCCTGGCGGAGCCAGAGGACGCGGAAAGAAAGCGTCATCCTGAGTACCGTCTCCGACTCTGGGCACTACATGCAATCCTCGCAATGTATCCTGGCATTTCGGGAATGTAAACAGATTCGCCGGGTTTCTTTTCTTTCCGTGGAGGAAGGAAAGGAATGGAGGGAACGGGGTTTGCTCCACATGGCACACCCACGGTCTGCGTGGGCACGGACACGCACGGCTCCGGTAAAGCGCACTGCGTGCTGTGGCGCTGGGGGAACGCCTCCTGCCGCCCGCCCACCCGCGACTTTTCACCTTCAACATCTCACACACACACAAGTTATGCAAGTTGACACTCCTTTCCCTAAAAGATTTCTTAATCTTAAAAACAAAAAAGACAAGGGGAAAAAAAAAAAAAGAAAAGGGAAAGAAAACCAGAACTGACCCCACCCCCTTTTTTCTGATTGGGGAGCCAACCTTTTGTTGGCCTGGCTGGCCAATGGGGAGAAGAGAAAAGATCCCGGCTCGGCCTGGTTCCCGGGGTCTGGCGAAGGGGGGAGGGGTGGGGTGGGCAGGCTGGGTCCCTCCACGCACCCTCAGAGGCCCAGGGCCCAGGGCCCCAACTTTCCAAGTGCCCTGGGGTCGCTATGGGGTCTCCCCTGCCCCAACTCAGCCTGTCTGTCCCAATTAAGCCACACTGAGTCTCCCTCTCTCTCCTTGTTTAAATAAAACAACTTCAAGAGTTGAAATATATATATTTAGATATTTTTTCTTAAATAACATATTTACATCTAATAGAAAATATAACTCTAGAGATACTCTTTCCAACCAAAACTGGGGGGAGGGGGGAGGGGTGGGATGAAAAAGGGGGTGGGGGGTGAAGTCAGGGTAAGGACCAGCCAGAAGGCTGTGTCCCGCCCAGAAAGAAAAAGCACTATGCCAAGTTTGAGCTCTCACTCTCTCTCCTGCCCTCTTCTCCTGGGCTCACCCACCCAGCAATTCATCTTTTCTCTTTAAAAAAGCCTTGGTCCGTGTTACTTTCCTTAATGGTGACGGTCAAAAAGTTTGAGGTAACATCGGTGACCACCACCTTCTCCAGGTTGGTCAGGGAGGGGCTCCAGGACTCCTCCTCCGGGTCCCCCAGGATTCTGGCCACTGGGATCCTGGCGATGAGGGAGGGCCTTCCCCCCTGGGCCCCCATGTCCCGGTACAAGCCCCCTACCGAGCCGGGGGTGTCTGAGCCATGCCGGACCCGGGGGCCACCGGGGTCCAGGGGGCCCTGGCCTTTGGCCTCCAGGAAGGCAGCCCTGTGCTTTATGACCCTGGCAGGAAAGGTGTCCACAGCCAGCTTGCCCGTGGCCTCGGCCGCGCTGGGGCTGGCCACGCCGCACTGCGCCAGGTCCGAGTCCTGCCTTCGGGCCAGCTGGATCACGCTGTGGCCGGCTGGGAATTTCCCTGCCCCGGGAGGGGCGTCCTCCAGCTTCCTGCCCTTGAGGTAATCTCCGAGGCTGTCGCTGGGTTCCCCCAAGGGCCTCTGCGAGGGGTCCAGGAGCTCCTTCCGAGGCTTGGGGCCGCGCTTCTTGGAGCTGTCGCCGGGCGAGCTGGGCTTGTCGTCGGCGCGGCCTGCGCCCCGCTCCCGCTCCCGCTCCCTCTCGCGTTCGCGTTCCCGCTCCCTCTCGCGCTCCCGCTCCCGCTCCCGAGGCGGCTCTGCTCGGCAGGTGCTGCTGGTGCTGCTGCTGCTCCCGGGCGGGGACAGACCCATGTTCCGGAGGCCCTCGCGCGCCCGCGAAGTGGAGGCCAGGTCCTGGGGCGAGCGGCCCGGGTAGGGGATGCGTATGCCGCGGGCCGAATCGCTTCGGAACTCGTAAGTTTTGGCCTTCGCCTTGGCCTGGGCCTGTGGGAGAGAAGCCAGGGTCTGTCAGGAGTGCAGCAAGGCCCACCCACCCCCTCACCTCTTCACCCTGTTCACCCTCAGATTGTCTAATGGGGTTGGGGAGGCTTAGGGGCGAAGGCCTGGGGCGGTGGGGTGGAGGATTTGTCTGGAAGCAGCCCTGGCTTCTCCTATTCAGTTGGATGGCTACTGGGGGGGGCGTTGCTGGGGGGGTAGTAAAGGACTCCTAGTGCTGCTAAGCCGAGCCCCCCAGGACACCTCTTGGCGCTGACTTCTGCCTGTCAGGGAACTCCTTCCCAGGTTAAAAATAGGTCGTGGCCGGGGACATCCACTGGTTCACAGTCCCAGGGCCCAGTGCCATACAAAGTGCCTGGCCAACCCTCATGGACACTGCCAGCCTACCTTCAGGAGGAAAGTTTTGGGTTTGGGTCCTCGCTTTTTGGGGCCGTAGAGCTCCATCTCTCGTTCCCTGGAGAGGAAAGGGAGGGAAGAAGGTGTGTGTGAAATCAAGGGGGGCTTCCTGTCCAGCCAGGATGGGAGCCCTCCAGTACATGCTTCCAAGTGAGGAGTAAGGGCTTGGAAGGGCCTGTACCTCTCCTCAAAGGCTGCTAGTAGGCGAGCATCCAGGATGTTTTCTTCTGGTTCCCATGTGCTATACCTAGAGGGAATGAGGAAGAAGGGGGCGTCAGTCCGGGAGCAATGAGAGTGTGGAGAGTGTGCGTGTGTGTGTGTAACTTTTCTTGTTGAATTGTATTGTGTTTCAATGTAAAGAGAAAAAAGAGGAAGAAAGAAATCTCCCGAATAACAGTCTGGGTTTAAGCATTGCATATAACCTACTTACTTCTGCGACCAGCCCTTCCATTTCACGAGGTATTCCATGCGTCCCTGCGGATGCAAAGGGGAAAATGCGTGTGTGCATGGGGAGAAATGCATGACGAGGACAGAAGAAATACATGCAAAAAAAATGCATGCACCAGATGAATGCACGAAACCCCATCGCCAAAGGCACACGCCTACTGCACCACCCCCTGCACGAAATGCTGCACAAAGTGCATGCACCGGCATTCATTCCCCCCACCCCGCCCCCCACACATGCAATCTGTGCATCGTTGCAAGTCTAAGGAAAGCGCTTGGGCTCAGAGCCGCCGCCGCCACGGCCGCGGCCGCTGCTGGGACCTGGGGGAAGGGAAGCCGGGCTGCAGGAGGGGGAGGGAACCTGGGCCAGGAGGGGAGGGCTTGGCCAGGCTCGGCCGGAGGCCCGGGGGCACCTACTTTCCGTATGCGCCGCTTCAGGAGGGCTTCGGCCGCGAACACCCGCTCCCCCACCGCTGAAAGCTCCATGTTGACTCGCCGCTTCCCCCCTTGGCCGCTTCCAGAAGCAGAAAAGCAGCAGCCAGCGCACGACAGACCATAATACTCTCCCGCTGACGTCAGTTCTCCTCCCCCTCCCTCTGCGCTCGCTCCCTCCCTCCGGCCTCCCTCCCTCCCGGCCCCCTCCCGCGCTCCTCTCGCAGCTCCCTCCTCCCTGCCCGCCCGCGGCTTCCTCCCGCCCCACGTGTTGCTAACGACGTTGCTAGTGCCGGGCGGCCGGAGGCCCGCTCCCGCGCGCGCTGATTGGGCGAGCCGTGGGCCACCACCCCGGGCCACGCCCCCTCTCTCTCGCCCCCGCGTTGCTACGTGACCCGCGTTCCAATCGCCAGGGGCGGAGTCAGGCCAGACTCTGGAGACGGAGAGCGAGGGGGTGGGGGCCGCCGCCGGAAGTGGCGTCTCCGGGAGGGCGGGCCCAGAGGCTGTCAGTCTGCGGGGCTGACGAGGGGGGTGGGCCCTCTGCCCTCTGTGGTTGCCGAGGCCCCCCTCCCCAGCTGCCGAGATCTCCCTCCTGCGCTTGGCGTCCCCTGCCACCCTCGCGTGGACCCCCGCGGCGCTGTCAGCCAGGCCCCGCCCCCTCGGCAGACCCCAGCCCGCCCCACCCCCACCGGCCGGGCCTCGCACACTCCCCTCCCCCCGCCTCCGCCCCCCTGCCGCACAATGCACAATGCACAGGTGCGGGGGCGCCGCCGGCGGCGCCCCAGCCCGGACACCAGGCACCGCGCCCCTCGGCCGGGACAGCTCCCTGACTCCCGCCCCCCT